>VZTL01037823.1:0-18287 GCA_013400535.1 Scopus umbretta | reverse complement strand
CCCACTCTACTCAGTGCTCGTCAAGCCACACCTGGAATACTATATTCAGTTTTGGTCCCTGCTATACNTAATTTGGAAAAGATCCTGCCTTTCAAAAGTTGCTATGACTCTCCTTTCTACTTGTCAGCCCAGGTTCTCAAAAGGCCTCCATTTTAAGCCTTGTCTCTGCAAAGCAGGTTAAGATTTTCTTTTTACATCAAGATGCTACACATTCTTCAGCCTTGAGGAAAGGATGTTTGAGGTGATCTTGTCACCATGTACCAGTACTTAAAGGGTAGTTACAAAGAAAATGGAGACTCCCTTTTTACAAGGAGTTGCATAGAAAAGGTAAGATACAAGTTAATCCTGTGGAGATTCCAACTGGACACATGTGGAAAATTTTTCACAATGAGAACAATCAGCCATTGGAATAATCTCTCCAGGGAAGTGGTGGATTCCCCAACATTGGGCAATTTTAAGATTCATCTAGACAGGATGCTGGGCCATCTTGTCTAGGCCGTGCTTTTGCCAAGAAAGGTTGGACCAGATGATCCTTGAGGTCCCTTCCAGCCTGGTATTCTATGGTCATAGAATCATTAAGGTTAGAAAAGACCTCTGAGATCATCTAGTCCAACCATCAACCCAACACCACCATGCCTACTATGATACAATGATGCTATGATTTGATCAGCCATATAACTAGTTTGTGTATAACAGGTGGGTGGATGATGAAACTGTTTTGAAAAGTAATATTTAAAAGAAGTTTAAAGATCATAGAGTTTTACCTTCCTGTAAGTCAGTTACTGAGCCAAATTATATAACAAATACATATTGAGTCTTTCAATCACGTGCTATGTCTCAACAGACTGATGAATTTCAAGGGGATCAGTAATCTCTGAACATTAATGTCCAGGGGCCACAAAACAGTTTGTCTTAAACAACACAATGAAGAGATCAGTAATTTATAAGTTTATTAACTGGGGGCCAACCGTTGTTTTTTGTCAGTGTTAATCTATCAGTATTCAGGAATTCTCTCGTTTCTTTGAAAATAATCATAAGTACTGACTATTCTAATTTTCATGCTGCTCTCAGTCTGTTCACAACAGAGTTCACAGCTTGGGAGCCATATATCAGTGGGGACTGGATGTGTAAGAAGATTTAAAATAAATCAGTATGTAAACAAAATATAAAATCACTTCCTGTTGCACTTCCACACTCTGTAAGTTTAAGGCTGGAAGTCCCCTTTATGAATTCATCAAAAATGTTAAAGGACAGATGTCAAATTTTTGCCCCACAGCTTTCTTTAATAAAAGTCTACTTTTTGGGCCTCTGGGAAGACCTATGTCTTTCTAACAAGTGTCAGGACCCCAACTGAACCTGTCAATGCAAAAAAGTGCAGCAATTGGACTGTCCCCCTGAACAGACTGTCAAAAAAAAAAAGAATAATGAAAAAAAGTAAGTTGAGACTCTTCCAGAAGAGAGTCTAGCTTAACACCTCTGGAAATTATAAAGTGAAACATTAGAAAAAAAAATCCCTTTTAGTAAAGTGGAATGGAAACTTAATTTTGAAATTTAATTTTGAAATTTAATTTTAGTGACAAGTATCTACACTGGGATACAACAATGCCAATTTTTCAATAAGGGCTATCTGGCAGATACTACTGGTCTATTCCTCTCAGTAAAAGTCAATGTTATGCAGAAACTGGCATCCAGAAGATGTTATGCTACTCTGCATTACACAAGGAGTTTTGGTCAGCGAAGACCCATGTGAAAGGCCAAGAGATAGGCATATCTACTTATTCAGGACCATCACATGTGCAGCACTTCACTGCAAGCTATACCTTAAGGCAATATTCATCTCTACATAATGTCCTGAACACTCCTAAGTAGTAAGACAATATTTTAAGTGTCTTTGCAGTAGAATTTACAACCTAGCTTTTTTTGAAGATTTTAATTTGTTTGTATTACTTAAAAGGTAAGATGCTGAGGATTTTATTTGTTTGTTTGTTTGTTTATTTACTTATTAAATTCTGAAGTAAAATTATGTTTTGTCCACCTGCATTTCAAAGTTCATATTTTTCACTCAAAGTATCAGCCACTGTTCCTCAAGGTCTTCTGTTCCTTCTGAAATTATTTTCTAAACTTTTTTCTCCCGTCTGCTCCTGATGTATTCCACTAAAGTTTTACTGCTAAATCATCTCACTCCTCCCTAAATGCTTTCTGAAAGTGTATCATTTCCTCTAAACAGAATGGCCATGACTCTTTTATTTATTTTATTCATTATTCTTCCTCTACCTTGTGAAGGTAGCGATGTGCCATCCCCTTCTTTTTCACTGTCTTCACTACCTGAATTACTTCTCCAGCTTGTGGATATGATAGAAGTCATAGAGCTAGAAAGAAGACCTTGTTCTTGTATCCTGTGATGCTGATACTCAGTTTGATATTATTGAGGCATAAGAGAGAATCCAGAGTGTGGTGATCCAGCTGTGAGGCTCACTGATACTTTAGTGTCATGCACGCCAGAGTCTGTGTCTCTACATTTTGATTTGCACAGTGAGAGAAGCCATAGTAGTGGAAATGTCAGGTTATAGCAGCAGGACCAAATTTCTCAGCAAAGCTGAGGAAAGGAAAGGGAGAGAGATACACATTGAGGAGTACAAAGAGAGAGAGGGATAGATGATTGAATGGTGCAATATGTCACTAGAAGTGGCCTTCCATGTCACCAATTCCTGCAATCCTAGAAAAGCACATCATGTTATCTGTCCCTTTACTACATTTCTCAGGCTCTGCCTAAAGACATTTGGAATTCCTGCCCTAACTTAGAAGACTACTTCAGAGTGTCACTTCTCTGATTAAAGGTGACCTTTTAACTTACCATGGCCATTTTATACTCATTTGCTCTTTTAATGATATTGTCCCACAGATTAAATAGGTCACATTGCCCTCTGTACATTTTTGATGCTGTTACACAGATTTACATATCAGAATACTGTGCCAGCATGAGCATATCCTAATTATCTCATCTGATGTTTCTGCCATATTCTATTCTCAACACTGTGCTCAAACCTCCCAAAACCACTTTTCTACTATTCTGCAGATACGAAATGGATCTATGGGCCTATGACACGTTTTACAAAGAGATTTAGATTTTAAGGACGCAGGCAGACATGCAGTGGAACCTTCGAAGTGCTGACTCTTATAAAACATATTGAAATCACTGTGGATTAGAAATATAAACAGGACTACAATTAGCTACTTTCATCTTCTAAGTGTCTATTTCTAACCTAATTCATGAATAACTAGCTAACTAGAGCTTTGACTATCGAATTCAGTAGACCTGCATTTATTTATGTCTCTTAGGAGTTTCTCCCTGTACCTAATCCTACAGTTTAGGCTGCAGCAGCAACTAAGAACATTGATAATAGAATATTGTAAGAGAGAAAGGAACAGCTGTGGGAAATTCTTTCCAGTTATGATGAATGGCATATTATCAAAGTTTGCTACACAAATTGTACTCTGCACATTGGTTGAGATAATTCTAGAAAAGGACACAGACCAACTTAAAATTAAATTGGAAGTCTTTTGTGAAGTGTAAAGATTTTATAGAGCATTTCAAATTTAATTTTGAATTTAGTTAGTATAATGTTGCTGGAAGGTTTAGCTGATCCTAAGCCATTTCTATGGGACCTTTTCATAATATTGAAGTTGTTTGGAAAATAAACATAGATTGTTAAAATTTTTTTTTCCCGTAACACTGTCATTAGTACATAGAACCTTGGCACTCTGGTACTAATTAGCCAGTCAGAATTTTGAAAAAAGCAGTCGAGCTTGACTTATGCTTACATAAGTTATGAAAATTACTCTTTCTAATGTAACTTGAGTTTTTGCCATATTATCTGTGAAAAGATTTCTATGTATAAGTACTATGAATAATTTAAAACATATCAAAATGGATCCAGAAGAGATTAAATCTTTCACAACTGACCAGGGAAGAAAGTACAATGGTTACAGATTCAAGTTAGCTATCAAAGACAAAATATATGAAAGATAAAAATCCAATTACTTTTTAGGCACTGATCTCAAGATAGAACTGATAGAACTTTTATCTCTGTTTCTCCAGGAGGGTGTACAATACATTTCTTTTTATATCCATCAAAGGGAGTAGGAGCATGGAAAATATCTGGCATAGTACCTATGCAGAAAAGCTGCCGCCTGGTCTATGGAAGACAGGTCATCAGTAAGTCAAATGCTACTCTTGGAAAGATTTTCCTTATGGAATCTCTATCTGCATTCTAATACAAAGCACTTCCAACCTCTTTCAGTCTGCCAATGGATGGGCATTTAAGGGCTGACCCTCTGCTTACTAAGACTATAAAAGCTATTTGGGATACTATTACGTCAATATTTTTTTTTCAGTGTGTTGCACATTGGTAGCCTGTCTTTGCCAATCTCCATAGGACATTACAACACACATGTAATATTGATACTGAATTTAGCTGAAAACATCTGTTGCCTTCCGAGGACACTGTATCTGTCTTAGAGTGAAGAAATAGGCTACCTTGAATTGTTTTCAGTTCTGTTTTAATTGTATGTCTTATTCCCAAGTATGACGGAATATGTTGTACATTCAGTCCAAAGGTATCTGCATTTCATTTTGATGGCCTTTTTGAGGTACACATATGGAAAAAATACCCTGAAGAAAGAGCATTATACCCTGAGGAAAGAGCATTATACAAAGCCAAAGAACTGGAACAGAAATTACAAGATGTGATATCTATACCAGTGGCACAATGACCTATCATTTGTTATCATGTTGTGCATTGCATTAATCAGCAATTCATGAAGCTGAAAGAAAGAAAAAAGAATGAAACTAATATTTATGATTGACAGAAATCACTGAAATTAGTGGACTTAATTGGGGCACTCTGTGCATACTACAGCTTTTTTTTTTTTTCTATTGAAAGATAGAAACCGAAAAAATGTTGTTTGTCAGCAGTATCATCTAATGTTGTAAACTACCTCATGTGCAACTGAATTGGAGGTAAACTAAGTAATGGTTCAAACCGTTCAAATTGTCTTGGAGATATCCAAATAATTCGTGAAAAGAGTAACAATCTATTGAATACACTGACAATTGGCTCCACAAAACTGAAAACGAATTAAAATAATGGGTATTACATTACCTGGGTAACCTTCTCTGTTACATTGTGCGTTCGGTCTTTCACCTTAGGTGCAATAATTGCTTTCTCCGAAGAAGGAGGAGATGAAGATTTTTTTTCACTTTTGATATCTGAAAAGTTCAGTGTGAGTTGAGGAATTTTGTTGATTGTACTGTATTTGTTGAGATTTGAATCCGATGTGGATCCCAACAGACTTGACTTGATATGATTAAAAGGCCCTGAAAAATCAGAACAAATACTTAGTACTTGACAAATGCAGAGAAATAAGTTATCATTAATGTTTAAGTGAGATATTTTAAAAGTGTAGTTAAAAGCTATTTTTCACTATACTACTTGCTAATAATAAAAATTATCTAAATTTTAAAAATATCTCTATTGCTAATGAGAATCAAATTTAGTATTGGATGTAAAAATGAAATTTCCTCTACATATAGTCCCCAATATTTTTTATAAAGTCAATGGATTGCAGAGTACATAGTGCATTCATCCTTACTTGTTTTCGTGTTACTGGGTATGCTGGAATGCTCCATGATAATTCTGACTGAATATAAAGACTATATTCTCATTTGTTTATAAAAGCAGAAATAGGAAACATCATTATGTAAGAGTGTCTAGACTGAGCAAAGGCTCTATTATCACATCTGTGCTGTTGCTCACACTTACATGAAAGTTAGTTCCAAAATGCCTTTTATTTTGACTGGAAAATTGAGTAGACCCCTGCTCTACCCCTGTTGACTCATCAAGTAACTCCATACTTAATCAATGGAAATATTAACCTAACATTGTCCAAGAAGCCTTTAATTTTGAAGTATCACAAACTCACAAAATGTATTTCTTCAATTGTCATTATGAACAGATTATTGCAAATAATAGGGATACCCATATTAATGGCATATTTAATATACATGTAAACATTTTACACTAGTGCATCATGATAGATAAAAAATGTGGAGTTTGTATACTTCATGAGGTACATATAAATTATAATTATTCTTTTTGATATTGGACAGAGTTCTTTCTTTGTACAACAAGAAAGCAATATAACTGATCAGATATTTTGTACTGTCATCACAAAGTTGGACCAAAAGCCAAAAATATTCATAGTAAGGAAAACTTGCTTTTGAGACTAATACTGGAAAAAAGAATTATAAAGATGCTTAGACAGCAAAAGCTAGATCCAGTTATGGATTTAAGAAAAAATCCAGGTCTCGCAGTCAGTAACAATGTATCTGAAGTGTGGAATCGAAGGGTATTTCTCAGATCCACATGAGAACCTTACGGCATCCTAATTCTATTATGGGCAACAATATGATGTCTTTTCTTCTACTGTTTTTTGGGGTTTTTTTTGTCTTCCTGGGAAGGAAACAAGAATAGATGCTATGATTCAGGAACAGCCAACAGGAAAGGATTAGGCCTATAAGGTAAATTGCATAGTCAACAGCAGAACAGCTGGATTGTGTTTGCAATGTGTGAACGTGTGAAATTCAAAGTAACCAGCTGCCTGGAGATAGCAGTGGGGAAATGCTTCAGGCAGTGCTGAATTCTACTGGTTTTTTTTTTTGTAAAATTCTTTCAGTGAGGACTGGTCTTCCTTCACACCTGGCTTAGAATGCTTGCTGAAGAACCAGACTTTCTTAGCTTAAAAGGATTTATACACATGATTTCTACCTCCTAAATTCATGTTAAATGTATGTTAATCTGGGCCAGAGATAGAAATCCTCTACTACTCCATTTCAAATGGTGCCACTGTGCAGAAAGGAATTCAAGATGACAAGGGGGGCATAATGCTCTAGACTTCAGGTGCTCCCCAGGAAGAGATCAATCTGGTTTCAAGTTTTGAGACTTCCTGTATTTTGTCCAGTGATCATTTGACGTGAGATAAACAGAAATTTGTGGGTGAGTGCTCTAACCACTAAACTACACAATCAGTCCTTTTTCTCCTTAGACCAATGAACCTAGTATATTCTTTGTGGAATAGTTTCCCTGGAAAAAGGAAGAAAGCACTACCTTTCTCTCACAAGGAATGCTAAAAAGCCTGGTACTGAGGGCGCTACCAAGGAATTGGAATATTGTGCTTGTACACCTTTTGGTCCATGTACGACCTGAATGTATCTTTAACATCATCTACATAAGCCTATTAAAAAGTGGTCTTCAAAATCAATCAGGGCTCAATCTCCTCATAAATCAGTGAAGTGGCTAATCTGGCTGGCGTCTGCTACATATGTATGGTCAGACTGTGGTTTTTCAGCTCTACTTCCTTACATAGTTGCAGTAATTAATAGTTTTTGAATATTGAGTAGGCTTAGACATGAGTGGAGTATCAAGTTGGGTTCATTTGTCAGATGAACAAGATTCTTGATACCTAAGGAACTCAAAGGTAAGAGGAAACTAAGGGAGCTTAGGCAAATCCATGATTAGATAGTAGATAAGATTTTTTTTTGCAGTGACTTTATAGATACTTAAATTGCATTGAAGTTTTGCTTTCTGGGATTTAAATCTTTTACTGCTTCTGTTCCAAAGGGAATTACTCTCTCCTTCACCACCTAAGACTCATGCCTTAGCGTGTGATAATTAGACTTAAGTTAATTGCATATGAAAATAAAACCTTGCTATTTTTATCCACCTTCTTTTGCTTGGTGAAAGGTATATATGTACCTCATTGATAATGGTAATTAACTGAAAGATATTACTAGCTTAAGTGATCTGATACGTAACAGCTAGTGGACCTTTGCTATACTCTCATAGCAGGAAGCAGAAAAAGAAGGCCATAACAAATCACAATCACAATTGACTCTAATTGGCACTCTGATTGACAGTTTCAGCAGAGCAGCCAAGAACTGAATAAGCAGGGAGAATGACATGTTTCTGCCTACCCTACAAAGGAGATTCTTTAAGGTTAGGTTTGAGTTCCCCATTTTTATGGTAGGATTCCATTGTCCCTGCTTACACAATGCACTGAGAAATGGTTTCACTCTCCTGAGCTGTCAATCTGTCGTCTTTCACCAGCAGTAAATACATTTTAAAAAGTTGTTTTACAGTACAGAGACTGCATTTTTTCCCCCAAGATTTTGCCAACATACAAATGAAGCAAATGCAATGATTTTGTAGTCCATGAGTCGCTTTATAGAATCTAGGTCATGCACTGCATGCAGTTTAGAGAGAAGACTTCACCAGGTACACACACTTTTTGCATCATGCATGAAGTAACAAACCAGTTTTCAGACATAGCTACAAATATTGCAATTAAACAGAACACTTTAGTAATTGTTTTCCGGAAATTGAGGAAGTAATTTAAGAATTATGTTCAAATTGCTTCTAAAAGATGTAGCTCAGTGCTGGTGAATAGAAACAATTTTATAATTGCACTAAGTATTATTTAGACATGAAATTGGCAATGAAGTTCATGCATGCACATTTTAATACTACAGGAAGCTTGAAACCATACCCCCTGCCATCCAGGAACGTGAAACTAGTTTTAAGGAGACAAAAGAGGAATAAGTGAAGATACTTCCACAAGGCTCCTGATTACCAATTATTTTATTTTTGAGATAGTTAACTGAAAATGAAGTACCTTATAACAATAGATTATTTGTTAGTGGCCCCGACCGATTATACATCCTTTCACAGGTAAAACTCCTGGTAGCTTCAACAGAAGTTTTGCCTGCTTAAGGGCAACAGCACTGAGTTAAATAACTTGTTCTATCTCCCTCCCTCCTTTTTTTGCATTAACAGATAATTAAGTAAAATGACAGTTTAACTATGCCTTCACTTTTTCCAGGGATTAGTAGTTAGTGCTTTGAGACAGTAGTTAAGGGAATAACTATGTGTTTAACAAATAGAATTCAAGTAATGCACCCGGCCTAGATAGGTCAGCATGAGAATGTTACATCTGAACATTTCATACAGCAGGCAAAGTGACATGCCAAAAAGTGTGGCTGTTTGAAACATTGGAAGGTACAGTCTAGATGTATACTTTACCTTTGACATTGCGACCATTGTCTGGTTTTCAGCATAACAAAAGTGAAGAAAAAAGAGAGAAAAAAGACAACTAAAATCTACATCAGAAAAAGCAGAAGATACTTCTTCAAAATGTGTACGTGGTTTGAACTGAAATATTTTTCCACCTCCTTGATTATAATATGTAGACTTTTAGTCAAGATTAAGTCACTTTTGACAATTGAGAGATAATATGTAAAACTGGATTAGGTCAGCAGGTAGTAGGACTGGCTCTACCTAACTTGCCTTGACAGTAACACAACAAAATTGTTTCTCTGCAAGTCCCATGCTGGGTTGGAGGTCAAAAGTGCTAACCCACGAAGTGGTAATTAGTCCCACGTAATTAAGTGAGGCTGAGACACCCACAGCTGTGGGTGGTGATGCAGGCTGGTTGGCTGCGTGGGGCTGCACTGGTGGCCCTGCACAGACACCCCCAGGCCCCATGTCTGCCCAGGACTCACAGGAGGAAAAGTTTTTACCATGGCAGCAAGCTAACCAGTGCCTTTTTGGAGAAACACTAAGGAGAAGGATATACTTTAAACCTTTTTTCAGCTCTCAGGTGCCTTGCTGCAAGGCAACAGTGGCAAATCTGTCTGTCCTCACAGGCACACCCAGCCCTGAATCCTCTCGTGAGATCAAACCTCATTAAGGGAGCATATTATTATTGTTGTTGTTCTTTTTATTATTAATTCATAGAATCATAGAATCATAGAATCATTAAGGTTGGAAAAGACTTCTGAGATCATCTAGTCCAACCGTCAAACCAACACCAACATGCCTACCAAACCATGTCCCAAAGTGCCACATCTACACTTTTTTTGAATACCTCCAGGGATGGTGACTCCAACACCTCTCTGGACAGCCTGTTCCAATGCTTCACCACTCTTTCAGTAAAGAAATTTTTCCTAATATCCAACCTAAACCTCCCCTGGCACAACTTGAGGCCATTACCTCTCCTCCTGTCGCTGGTTACTTGGGCAAAGAGACCAACACCCTCCTCACTACCCCCTCCTTTCAGGAAGTTGTAGAGAGCGATAAGGTCTCCTCTGAGCCTCCTCTCCTCCAGACTAAACAACCCCAGTTCCCTCAGCTGCTCCTCATAAGACTTGTTCTCCAGACCTTTCACCAGCTTCATTGCCCTTCCCTGGACATGCTCCAGCACCTCGATGACCTTCTTGTAGTGAGGGGCCCAAAACTGAACACAGTATTCGAGGTGCGGCCTCACCAGTGCCAAGCACAGAGCAATTATCCTAAAGAAGCCACGCAGGTGGATAGGTAGATGCCACCCCATGACCCCTTTGAGTCGTGCCCCTGCCTGGCTGCGGCAGCTCGGTGGGGTGTGAGGGTAGGCGAGGGCCCTGGGGGTGGCAGGGAGTGAGGGGCCAGGTGCAGGATGCAGCCCTGCTCCGTGTGCTGCCGGCCACTGAGACCAGCTGACTGGCTTTCAAAGGTGCGTTAGGCTCAAGCTGATATTCACCTATGGTTGTCCCCAGCTGACAGGCTGCCTCAGGGCTGAGGTGGCTGTGCCCCTGTCTGCCCCAGCAGCAGCCCACTCTGGAGAAAGGCCGTGGCCTTCTCCTGTGAGGGGAATTGGAGGTGACACTGGGCCATGTCTTTGGCATCATGTCACACCTGCTGCCTCTCTGGATTCTCCTCATCTTCCCGGGCCCTCTGGACCATGAGTGTGGGAAAGCGTTTAGTTCCTCTTAGTCTGGTGCCTTTCTGTGCCAGGCGCCTGTAGCAGTAATGCAGATTTTGTAGGCTGAATTAGTCTCAAAAGCCTGCTGTTTTTTCAGAAGACTGCAAGGATGTTACTAAGGTCACTTTCTGAAGACAGAAAAATTCCTGAAGCATCCCTGTGAACTTGTACCTGCCTGCAAAATCTGGATAGCTAGTGTTTCAGGTGAGAAGGGCTTGGGCCAGAGTTTGGGTGGTGGGTGGAAGACACAGTTCCTGCCCTGCTGCTTTTGCTGTCACACAGGCAAAATTAGAATGGAATTAAATCGAGTACACTCAAATGAATTTAAAATCCTAAATTGTTATTTTTACTGTAATACCTTTCAGCATATAATGGCCACAGCTATGATAATTTTAAAGTGATAGGCAACTAGGCTACATAAATTAATTTAACACACGAAATAATTTATATTCTCAATTGCCTTATCTTCCAAAAAAATAAATTTGAAGATGTGTGAATTAGTCATTAATATTGAGTTAAATAATGCTGTTCTTTTCTGTCAGAATTCTGTTATGCTGATTCAATTAATATTATTTGAACTGGAAGAGGTGGAAAAAAATTAAATCTTAATCCTTAATTGCATTTACAGACAAAGTAGTAGTTTTCAGTGGATTCAGGAAAATTCAGAATTATTAGGATCAAAAAACAAAATAAAAATGGAATGAGGAATATATTAAACCTTTTGCTTCCTTGGGTAATGCATTTTGCAACATCAAGGGCCCCATAATTTAGCCTGTTGGGACTGTGGTTTACTTTTACTTATTGTACTTTACTTTTATTTAGAGCTTTTAGTTCTCCAGTACAGTATCTACAGCTTCTGCTCAGAATCTGTGAGTCCAGAGAAGATGATTTAGGCTGAATCCTGGTTGCCTAACTTGCATGGATGATTTTATAGCAACAATAGGGTTTTATGGCTCACTGTTGAGTAAGGCAAACAGGACTGCTGGCTAAATTTAAACATCTTTTCAGCATAAGGTGCCAAATTCTAATATGCTTGGAAGCAGATGACATCAAGGATGGAAACTAATTCTAATGTAATTCTGGGAGCCATCCTCTGTTCTGCTGTACTTTTTTAGAATGTGTATGTGTGACCTAAACTTAGGGCCAGATTCTCTACTATTTTGTAGCTTATGCAGAATGAAATCAGAGTGTCAGTGTTTTATCTATTTACACTGTAAATGATCACATCACGTGATTATTTACTCCTCATAGTAAAATTTATTTTCCTTGGTATTTAACAATTGAAAAATATTATTCAATGAAATGGAGCTTGAAATTTTTGCTCCATCACACAGCAAGTATTAAATTATGTGGCAATTTCTGCATGAGCTTTGTACTACCATAACCAAAGAAACTTAATATTCAAACCGATTTTTACACATTTTTATCATATAACTATATGAAGTATGACCAACTGGGAAGTGTTTTAATGAGAATAAGTTCTGAAAATAGAAATTGACAAAACAGATATCTTTAAATGTGTTATATTTGAAAGGTTAGTTTAAATATCTGGGGAAGTTGAAACCAAGATGAAGTTTATGCAACGGCCCAACCTTGGAGATTTTTGCCTCTACATCCTGATCTTGAAATCTTGGCTTGAATGTGAACATGAAATATAGCAAGATGGAATGGTTTAGGATGGATTTAATTGAATTTTCAGGTTCATTTGAACTGAAAAAAATCAGAGTCCAAAAGAAACAGAAATGAGAAAACAAGTATTTACCCATTATATTTAATATAGGAAGAGTAACTGGAAAGAATAATTACTTCTGCAATTCTAGGAGTTAACCTGAGTGGCAGAGCAGCATTCAGACTTGTATTTTAGGATATATACAGAAGGAAAGAGCCCTTGATATGGACCTTCCAAAAGGCAGGAAAACTTAAATGAATTTTACACTTGTGGTCAATGAATAAGAGAAGAACAGGCAATCACTGAAAATGAAAATTAATTTTCTTGCTAATTTATGAATCTGTGCAGTCTTCCATGACATATGTTTTTGAAAACTTAAAACATTCAACATACATTCCTTGTCATCTGGCTTGAATAAAAAGTATGCAATTCAAGTCATTAGACCATTGGTAGCTGCAAAAGCATTGTATATGTATCACTTTTCTGCAAAAGCCAGTTTCAAAGGTGACTCTCCATTCACAGGGCTTTCACACCTGTTTGCTAAGCTGTTTCCCGAGTTTCTCAAACTCCCTGTCTCCAACAAGAACTCATGGACCATACTCCATGACTTGGTGTAATTAGGAGAGACAATAGGAAAAGAAGATGGAGAAAACGTCTTTGTAAATTTTGCTAGTTGCAAGAATGTACTAACACAGAGAGAAAATCACACTTACATGGATTTTACACTAACAGTTTCACCATTTCACTGAGTATTTCATTAAGCATTATACAAAGCATTTCAATGGAGTTGCTGAGGATATTTTCTCCAGTGTGAGAGAAAAACCATGTCTCAGTGTTGGATCAGTTGGATCAGTTGGATCAGTGAATATACAATGTACACATCACAGATTTAAGAGAAAGAAACTCATCAATCTCTGAAGTAGAATTTCATATAGTCAAAGAAAATCCAATATATGTGAGTATGGGACAAAACAGTGCATGCAGTTTTAACTTGATCACCCAATTTTTTTCTCTTTTTAGTGTGCCTTTGAATGCATACAGCCGATAGTATCTAGTTTTGCTTACGAAGTGATGATAATTACTAAGAATAATTGCAATTCCATTCTTAGTGCATCAGAGAATACTGATTGACTTTCAACCATACCTTCGCTTGCGTGACGGTCCCTAAAAATGTTCTTGGGATGGACATTAAAGCCTTCGATGTCATGTACTGAAGATGCTCTCCGTATACTACATATGCTTTCCTTTGATCTGGAATGGGTTAGTGGATTGCTTGTCTGTATCATGTCAGGGTAAAGTCTGTCCCATTGCTGTTTAGGTGATGAATGGTCAAGAGGTCCTGATATATTAACCAAAGGTGAACATTTACTGGGTTGAATCAGTGCTTTTGTATCATCCACTTCTGAAGGACTACAGCTTTCTTTTGTAGGTGATTTAAAGTGCTTCATAGCCACTGAGTCATCGCTGTGCTTAGATGAATCCACTATCACTGCATCAGGGTCTTCCTGTGGTAAGGACTGCTTTCTGTACGTTAGAAGTCTCAATCCAGGTAACCGGAACCCAAAAAGTCTGCCTACATGTGAATGCATACAAAAGAAGAATATATTAGTTTCTTGTCATGAAAATCTGCTTTTTTTCACACACAGTCAGAGTTCGTAATAATAACTATAAATAGTTGATCTATTCCTAATAAATTACAATGCTTAGCAATGGAATGTGCAAATATGGAAATATTATATGGCTGTAAGCTTGTTATAGTGACGGTGTTGAAGGATTTCATACTTCAGTCACCTAAGTTACTGAGCTCAGAAAAGGGATAGCAGCATTGATTCTACAGTCTGTTTTAAAAGAGATAAGGTTGTCTGTTCTGATGGTCCTTTCTAAATTAAAAATCCATGCATCTATAAAAGACTGCTAGAACATATTAAACTACTCTGCTTGGTAGCTGTTATCCTGAAATAGGTATTTTTGGATTCTATTATTAGTGGAACTCCATATGCTTAAAAGTGTACTGCCGATTTATTGGCTACAAATTAAACAGGAAGATACCAGTGCTAATCCTTCAGGAAAGAAAAATAAGTTGTGTATGAGTTTTGCCACAATCTTTTCCAATACTTACAGTTTAAGATTAAATGAAACACTTATTTTGAATGAATTTAAAAGGAGAAGTAAAGGAACATGCAGGAAGAAAAAACAGCAACACAGCTCGCAAGCCTCAGTTGCACCTATACAATGCAATTATCTTTTGTCCGTTTGCATGGGTGTGATCTTAGTTGGGCTTTGTATATTGAATGGCAGAGTAGGCTATTCTGAGTGTCTGGGAACCTAACAACTTTGTCTAATGGTAAGAAATATCAGTAGCTGAAAAGAAGTGTAAAATATGGTGCAAATATAGGCAATATAGAGGAAGAACTGTAAAATCTACAGACTGTTCCTCTAAATAAACCAAACCCAGACAGCAAATATATTAAGGTAATGTGTAATACAACTCAGAGACAGAGGCACAGGGACTTCTGATGTAGATAAAACATAGTAAACAGTTCAGAAAAAGAAATGCTAAAAAAAAAATTAGCAACATAAAGTGAAATAATTGAGGTTATCAGATGTCATTGCATAAATGGTCTGACATAGCTTCTTGTGACTCATCACTTTGCTACATGGGTGTTTTCTACAGTGAATCAATAGCAAAATGATTTCTCAGAGGACATCTTGTTATTCCCTCTTACTGGGATAAGAAATTCTGTTCGGGAAAAAATTTCTTTTTTTTTCCAGTCGATTTTAAACACAGCATTTGTAGCTACCTAACGTTCATTAATATTTAGCACTGAAATTTATCATCCCATACTGAAATGTTTTGAAATAGTCTTTCATTGATGCCTGTGCCCAACAGTAAGTGTAGAGCAATTGTAATCATTCAATGTTTTAAAATGAATGTCCTATATATTTAGTATTGAATTTATTTTGAATTTTAAATGAATGAAAGTGAGAGCGCCCTGCTCTTCTTAAAGGAAAACTGCATAACAGCTAAAGTTGCTCTACCAGAAGATACCACAGGTCCATCTAGCAGACTGTTTGACCTCTGATATTTTCCAGTAGTGGATACATGGAGAAGGAATTTAAGAACCACTAGATTGTGTTATTTCACCTAGGAAATTTACTGAGTTTCTGGCAAAGTTCAGAAACTTTGTGAGCCAGAGATTGTGTTCAAACCACAAACTGAATGTTTGGTGTCCCTTTCTTGCCTGAATTTGTCTCAGTGGTTTTGAAACACAGTTGTACTTTGACCTGCAAAGCATCCTATAGGAAACAGTTCCATAATTTTAGCATATCTTTGTGAAAAAGTACTTCCCCTTGCTTGTTACAAACCTGTTGCCTTGGGGAGAGTGCTAGTTCTTATGAAATGAAAAATAGCTAATAATTGCTCCCTCTTTATAGTCTCAATAATGTTTATAGCTTTCATACATTGTCACATTCCTCTTTGTATACCTCTTTTCCAAGCTGAAGAGTGCTAGTGTAACTGTACTGTGTACCTCTGATCATTCTTCTCACTCTTCTCAATTCCTTTTCATTCTTAATGTAATCATTTTTGACAGTGGCCCGAGCTACTCCTGTACTCAGGGATCGATGCAGTGACAGAATGGCTTTTTGTATTGATCTTAGTTCCTTTCCTTATAGTTCCTAATATTTGATCGCCTTTTTGAGTTACCTTCCCAGCCTGTGCTAATTTAAGATGTTTTCATAACAGCTAAGAGATTTCTTTCTTGATTGGTAACAGATAATTTAGTCTCTATTAATATGTCTTTAAAGAATTTTGTTTGATGTTTTATCACATGGCCACTCAGTATCGTAGGATATGTCTGTAAATCTCATATCATATTCTGAATAATTTTGTCACATCCACAAACATTCTCACCTCACTGTTTGCACCTTTTCAATCCAAGTAATTGAAAATGTATTAAATAATAAAGAACCTGTGAGACTCTACTGACAACATCTCAGTATTTAGAAATCTGGCCATTTATTTCCACCCTTTCCCCCCTAATTTAAGATATAAATCCATGTAACAATCTTTCTTTTTTTTCCTTGACAATTTCTGAAAAAGCTTGTTGAATTCCAAGTATTTAGCACTGAATCTATTACTCTAATGCATATATGCACAAACCAGTACAGTAGACAGAAATCTCTATTACGTAAAACCAGATTCATGCATGTTTTAAACAGCAGCTAGAGGTGCCAATTTTCAGTCTACACAGTGATATTCAACAGCGTGCACCTTGGGAACATGTATATTTCTTCTAACTAAGTATACTTGAACAAATTGCTTACAGTTGAAATTAGTGAAGTACATAAAAATATTTTATTATTTTTAAATGCACATAGAATTGAGTGGTAAAGCAGTTTATAAATCAATTTTGAAAGCTTATTGCATCAAAAGTGAAACAAATGCTATAATTCTTTTTTCAGTAAGTACATTGAGCTTCTTAAAAATACCATTCATAAGGTCTTCTGGCATTAGACACTACTAAAGTCTTTTTGCTGGCACTCTATTTTATTCATATTCATGGTGGTGCAGATGGTCTTTTCTGCTTCACCAAGTTAATGTGACCATGTTATACTGCATTACTGATTTAGCTGTCTAACTGCAGTTCAGCTGGAAGGAATACTCAGTGAGAATTTTGCTCTTGCTAGGACTCTTAGGCATGAAATAGAATACTTACATGAGTAGCTTTTTGTTATTCTTCTGTAAACTGTAATAAATGGTCTCAAAGTTTAAATCCCTATTTCCTGCTTTCTAATTTGTATATTTTTTAAAGGAGGAGTTTTGTTATTCTTCTTCACTGTATAGATAATAAGCTATATGATGTGGTGGACATTCAGCTATCTCCCACAGTACTGCAGTTAAAGCTGTTAGAATTTGTCTAGTTTATATTACACTTCCTTGCTCAGCTCAGTAGTAATGCAATTTATCATGAAGCAAAATTCATGGCCCCAGGACCGCTCTCCCAGTATAGACTAGCAGGGTCAGTGGAAGCTTTCCTGGCATACTGTTTATGGGGTAAAGTCTTTTGTTTGAAAGTGGACAACCCCTGCTTTGTGTAGGTATGATATCAGAGCAGATTTAATTTGGTTTACAATACTAAAACATTTTTGAGATGCAACTAGCTATTTACTATAAATATACAGATAATGTTACATTAAAATACTTATGTTTTATTGAAGTTGGAGACTAGATTGCCAAGTCCTTCTTAATGCTGAGTCAGAGATTTGTGTAATTGTGGCTTGCTAAGAGCAACTGAGAAAAGCAGTTGAGTCTGAGTCACGATTCCAGGCTTACATTCCACCTCCTCCTTTCAAACTTTGTTTCACTGAATAAGTAATTTGCAAATGAGTTAATCTGTTGGTTGCATTTATTCTGTATGCCATCTCAGCCAGCCCTTAGTGCTTCTAAATAGTAGAACTCAGTCCAAAAACATACTGCAGATAAGAAAGGACACTTCTAACCCGTTCACAGATGTAGTTATCTCCAAAGTCCCAAATTCAGATTTACTTTTCTTGCCTTCTGAAAGCCTTTTTAAATTCTGTCTTGCATTTTGAGAGATCAAAAGAGAAGATATTTAGAATTCATAGAAAGAAAATGTTTTGGTTAATAGTTTTGTGAAAAATTGTAGGAAAAAAGCCTATCTTGATAAGAAAAATTTATAGCCTTGCTTTTCCATAAATATTGAAATGGGAAATGTAACATTAATGAAAATTGCAATTCTAA
>VZTL01037821.1:0-11755 GCA_013400535.1 Scopus umbretta | reverse complement strand
TTTTTTTCCCCTCTGGGAAATATCTGAGGCCCTTCAGCAGGCTGTGTTATGGACTTCTCCATCTAGGCTGGATGAAGTGTTTTAGAGAGCCCATGATTCCTTACCCACGTGGAGCAATCCCTCTATCCCTGCAGCAAAATTTACAGGAAAAGCTTTGAAAGGGAGGAAAAAGCAGAAGGGTTTTGCTTGTACTGTTGCATGTATTCTAGTGTAGATCATTCTCTCCCTTGGAGTAGAAGCAAGCTCTGCCAGCTGGATTCAAGAAGATGAATACGAGATGTGGTTCCCTACTCCATTAGTATTCACCAGCTTGGAGACATTATGGTCCAGACTTATCCCACTTAAGTACAGATGCCTCACGAGGTGGAAGCTCCCACTGTAATCAGAGTGAGGGAGCAGGCCCAGCTGTGAAGTGAGCTGGGAGAAGGCTTAAATTCAGTTTTTATGAATGTCAAGTTGCAGAAGGAAAATTTGCATTTCACAGTGAGTAGCTCCACAGTCTGTTCAGTTTGTGCCAGCTGTTCCCTTTGTAGTAAAAAGCATCCAGAAAACTACAAAGCTCATCCAGATTCTTCTCATTTTCAGTGACTTTTCTTTTGCGATCTTGTTGAGTACAGTAGGACAAACTCGCCTGCGTTGTGCCTCATTTCTTCTTGTCCCCCCAAAAAGACTGGTCAGGTGTCTGTGAAGTGGTTGGGTTGAACTGGACTCCCTGGTGTTCCTTTGTGGGAGAGGGGAAATTTTAAGGAAGGACATCATGCTTCAGAATAACGGCCACCCAACTGTCTTTTAAGAACAAATCAATGAATTCCAGACAGTTTTCTGTTTGGAGAAGGAGTCTGGCACTCGGGACATCAGCAGGTGTGAGGTGTAGCCAAAATTCATCATGCTTCTCGTGTTCTTTCAGGTTGACTTGGCTGTAGGAATGAATTGTAATTTTCTAAGTGAGTGTAATATATTTCTTACAAAGTTTTGGGAGCTAGAGCAGGGACCTCAGAGAGCTCTCATGACTTTGCCTGATAAATGGCTTTGTTAGGTGCCATTGGCCTCCACCTTTTGTTTGCTTCCACTAGTAACTATGTAAAAAACATCTTGGACAGTGAGAGAAACCTCTCTATTTCCAGACAAAGCTGTCTGCCTGTTGTCCATGACATGAGCCAGAGGGAGATCAGTTAGTCTGCAGGACCATCTGGCCGCCTCCAGTATCACAGTACCCTGAGCATCCTCTTGACTGTGCAAATGCATTCAGGTTTTTTTCCCTAAGGTTAAGCCATGGGACCCACTGGGTCAGTCAAAGGACACCAAGACCACACAAGATGTAGCAAATCTACAACACCGTTTGTTCTGTACTTCCAGGTACCTTCTTTCCCAGGTGGCCAAGAATGCCAACAGCATCCTGGCTTGTATCAGGAATAGGAGGGCGAGCAGGAGTAGGGCAGTGATCGTGTCCCTGTACTGGGCACTGGTGAGGCTGCACCTCGAATCCTGTGTTCAGTGTTGGGCCCCTCATGACAAGAAGGACGTTGACGGGCTGGAGCGTGTCCAGAGAAGGGCAACGGAGCTGGGGAAGGGCCTGGAGAACAAGTCTTGTGAGGAGCGGCTGAGGGAGCTGGGGCTGTTCAGCCTGGAGAAGAGGAGGCTGAGGGGAGACCTGATCGCTCTCTGCAACCCCCTGAACAGGAGGGTGCTGTGAGGAGGGTGTTGGTCTCTTCTCCCCAGTAACTAACAATAGGAGGAGAGGAAATGGCCTCAAGTTGTGCCAGGGGAGGTTTAGATTGGATATTGGGAAACATTTCTTTCCTGCAAGAGTGGTGAGGCATTGGAAGAGGCTGCCCAGGGAGGTGGTGGAGTCCCCATCCCTGGAGGTGTTCAAAAACCGTGTGGATGTGGCACTCTGGGACATGGTTTAGTAGGCATGGTGGTGCTGGGTTGACGGTTGGGACTAGATTATCTTAGATGTCTTTTCCAACCTTGATGATTCTATGATTCCTTTCAGTATGGTGTAAACTGCTTCCCAGCTGCTGGTACCCAAAGAGATTAGGTGTTATTTGTTGAATCATAGAACAGTATGGTTTGGAAGGGACCTTTAGAGGTCATCTAGTCCATCCCCCTGCGGTGAGCAGGGACATCTTTAACTAGATCAGGCTGCTCAGAGCCCCATCCAACCTGACCGTGAATGTTTCCAGGGATCGGGCATCTACCGGGGCAACCTGTGCCAGTGTTTCACCATCCTCATTGTAAAGGATTTCTTCCTTATATCTAGTCTGAATCTCATCTCTTTTAGTTTAAAGCCATTACCCCTTGTCCTACTACAGGCACTACAGGCCCTGCTAAAAAGTCTGTCCCCATCTTTCTTATAAGCCCCATTTAAGTACTGAAAGGCTACAGATCCTTCTCTTCTCCAGGCTGAACAACCCCGACTCTCTCAGCCTTTCCTTATAGGAGAGGTGTTCTAGACCTCGGATCATTTCCTTGGCTTCCTCTGGACCTGTTCCAACAGGTCCATGTCTGTCGTGTACTGAGGACTCCAGAACTGGATGTAGTGCAGAACCAACGCTACTTTGAGCAGTAGAGTTTTACTCCCTAAGGTGAACGGATGCTTTCTGCAATGCACGTGTCATGTGAAGGCACCCAGCCTGCTCAGTGTCCTCCCTTGGACTTGAACCTTTGTGGCTGCAGCATCGTGTGTGCTCATGTTCCGTTGTACCACCTCATCCATGTACGTCAATCAGTGGGCCTGTGAGGTGGTTCATAAAACACCTCTCTTGAATTCCTGGTGTTTATGTCTGGAGTTTTTTTTTTCCCCCCATCACTGAAAGACGGGCGAATGTATCTGTGCTCGTGTCGTGTCCTTACACCAAAAACGAACAAGGATCAGAGATTCAAGCCAGTGTATCACAAATTCGCCTGAAGCCAGATCAGAGCATCCCTTAACTCTGGGCAAGCCTTGTGTTGGTGGCAGCTACAGCTGAACGTTTCCACTGAAAACTTGGCTTCCGTGGGTTAAATTTGCTACAGGCAGTGTTTAACCCGACTGAAAAAGTTCTTGCAAAGCAAGACAGGGTTTGGCTGTTTACAGAGACTGACAGGTCTGCCTCTGCTCCCAGCACCAGGAACGTGCTGGATGCAGGGTTTGGGAATGAGATTTGTGAAGCTGATGTTTTGTGGACTGGGAAAATTTTGGACAAGATGAATAAATTCTTTGTTCTGTAAATCAAAAGAAAAAAAAAAGATTAGGCTGAAGTGGAGATGTCAGGGGAATAATCAGTCCCGTTGTTGAGGCGGCTCTAGTTCTCATTTCATCGTCAAGTTTCAAAAATCAAAGATTTATTTATTTTTTTGAACACTGGTAGTGCAGCTTTGGCTAAGAAAATGAAGTCACTGCTAAAGGGGATGTGCTAAGCCTGAATTTTTAGATATGTCTCAATATCTAAATATTAGATAAATATCTAAATGTGTAGACATTAGATATGTTTAAATTGTGCAACGTGTTAAACTAGCCACAGAAATAATTTCATATATTCTGTATATTGAGGCTTATATTGGTTAGTCTGGAAAGATTTCAATGATTCCTATCAAGATAGGATTATTATTTCTTCTGTTGCAGAGCTATGGCTATATGGGGAAGAGGTGGTCTGTTCTTTTCCTTAAAATATATTGTAGGTTTATAGCCTGCATAAAATCCTAGCACCATTTTTGGGTGCATGTCTTTCTGTTTGCAGAAAGCTTTCTTGTGGTCCAGGACTTGCGCTTCCAGGTCTGATAGCGTTCTACCTAGATTAGCAATTTTAAAGCTGTTAATGTCTCAGAGATGTTAACTCTGCAGAATAGTCCAGCATGCTTTTTTGTGAGTGTGTGTGTGTGGGCTTAAAAGTTTTTACAGAAGATCAGAGGCTGTGAAAATGTTGCAGTCTGCTTTGAAAGAATTTCTCTGGGGGAGTAAACTCCGTTTTTGGCAATATCCTGATTTCACAAATCTTTATCAGAAATATTTCTCCGTGGACCATGTTCAAGTAGTGCCCCAAATCCAAGAGGAGCAGAACCGTTTGATCCTGAATTCAAATTCGTAGGAAAACATCGCCTGCTTTGATGATGCTGTGAAGGGATGACAGATTTCTCCTCCCTTAGAAAAACACAGGGTAGACTCGGTTCCACCCGGTCCGGCTTCCCCACGCTGATGGTGGTCAACGGAGGATGGCTGGGTCGAGCGAGTACCGATACTTCCCTGTCTGCTTCAGTGATCTCCAGCAGTTTTGCAATCGGGGATTTCTGAGCCAGAAGCGTTCTACTGTTTTACCAGCTGGAGACCAATTACGCTTAACGCTGGAGGAATACGGCAAGGCAAAATCTGTATCCACAAACTAGCTGAAATCTGGATTTGGGAGCAATTTAGGGAGCGTTAGAAGGCCCGGGAAACTGCAAATGGAAAATAAGTGATCAGGAAGACATGATAAAATTGGCATTAACACAATAAAACTGCTGCCTAGGGTTTGCAATTGTCAAATATAGTCTTCTAAAAAGTAAAAGATGTTAGTGAGACCGGTGAGCTGTGCTTCACAGCTGCTTGCCCTCGGTTCAGCTGTAACCCTTCCCCTGGGGCGTGTTGCACAGCCAGGTTCAACGTGGGAAGGGTCACGCAGGTGATGCCAGCCCCATCCCTCGCTCGGAAACCTTCTTCCGTCCTGGTGAGCCAACCTTGCCCCCCCGTAAGAGCTGCTCAAACGGCACGATGGAGTGCTCGGTGCAAGGGAGGGAAGGAAAGCCCAGCGAGATGGATGAGCCGGCTCGTGCCGTACCCCAATAAAACTCTTCGCTGCCTTCTTCCCGCTGAGCTTCCCCTCCCTGCACCCCTGGGTTGGGACTGTCAGGTTTTTGGGGTCTGGGGGCGATGCTGGTGATGCGGGATGGGACGCTTCCATGCCTTGTGTTGCTGCTCTGTCTGCCTCCATAGCTTCTTTCCTCGTTCCAGCTGTAACCAAGGACCTGTATAGGGCTGAGGACTGAGTTTCTTTACACGGTGTGGCTTCTTTAAGAGTTCCAGTTCCGCTTTATACAGAGGTTATTTAACAAAATCCCCTGTTTTCCCTTTCCAGCCCATAATTTCTGCACTCGCCTGCTTGAAGCCATTGTTTTAGATGAGGAGGTCTGCTCACCCCAGGTGCTTTGGGCAACGTTGGTTGAGGCTTGCATACTCTCATCCAGCTTGAAACTTCTCTCTTCTTCGTCCTACCTCCTTTTTAGCAGAAATGCCTCTTAAGCATAATTAAAAATATATAAAATAAACATGTTTCCCCGGCCTGTCCATTGGTCCCTTTCATCTTTCTCCCCTTTCTTCCACCACATGTCAACAGAACACTCCCCTCTTCTCTGGATTTTGGGGGAGAAGGAGGGTTGCCTTAGCTTTATGCCTTGGCCAACAAGCTTAATACTGTGTTGGCTTGAACAGATCCAAAGGACACAAGCTTCTTGTATGCAAATTTCTTCTCTGATCTTTCCTCTTGCCCTCCCTCCCTCCATCCCACTCTTCAAAAATGTGCTTTCTTGTCCCTGTGCAAGACTCACTAATGTTGATGAAAGGTGGTGGAGTCTGTGTGGCGCTTGTTTTTTAAGAAAAACAATTAAAAAAATATAGATCTTGTGCTTTTAAAGAAATCAAACTGGAAATCTAGAGAATAAGATTTTTTTTTTTTTCTTCTTCCGTTGCATAAGTACCAGAACAGCTTGTGCCAGGATGCTTGAACTTGTATTTAAACCTACATTCAAAACTCAATCTCTGCTGAGCTGGCTAACAGAGGGCCAAATGCTGCAATGTGATTTCCTAGGGGGAGTGTAAATGGAGTGAGAGCAATATTGAACGAAATTTTCCTACTTCAAGAAACTTTAAAAAATGTAACTATAGTCAGATATGGATAGATGGCAGTAATCACTCTAGTTGTCACATACGTGAAATCTTGGTGTTGCGCTCTGTCGGATGTGCATGCATTGGAATTGCACTTACCTATACGTGATATATTAGAGTTGCACTTCCCTATGTGTGTTCCGAGTATTTCACACTGATCTCCTGCTGTCTTTTAGGTGCCTGGGGCCCAGGACCTGGTGGACTTCTCACCGGTGTACCGATGCCTGCACATATACTCTGTCTTGGTAAGTGACTCTGGGCTGCCCATGAGCCTGGTGCCAACACTGGACTGTGGTTTAAAGAAACCGATGGGGTGCTGCTCCTTCCATCGATGCTCCTGGAAGGAGGTGGTTGCAAAACATTTATTAATGTTCACCTAGCTAGGAAGTGCTTACCTGAAGTAGAAAGTAGGCCAGCGCTGGATGGATTTGGGTAAAAACCACACAGTTACTTCATGCAGGCCACAGAAATATAAAGGGATGTTTTCTCCAACTATTGCAGACCCTGGGTTTATAATATACATACTTCTTGGTCATATAGTTTTCCTCCAAGAATTCTTCATTGACCACAGTAGCTTCATTATTCAATGCAAATGGAGCAGTCGTGGGGAGAAATGGTTTTAAAGGTATTGTTTGCTGTGCGTAGGAGAACTTTGCCACTCTTCAAACATTGTTTGACAGGAATAGATTTGCTGCCATCCCACCAAATCCACCATTTGACTGTATCGCTCCCAATTTCCCGATAGTTAGGCCTTGCGTGAACTGAAAAATGCAGCCAAACTGTGCTGTGTTGGTGTTTGATTATTGGCTAAAAAGTGTTCCTCTGAACCATGTCATGTTCTTGAGAACTTTTCAAGAGCGCTCCCATCGCTGCAGGTGTAGGCTGCTAGATGAGCTACTTTTTCTCCGAGGCATTATGAGTACATAAGGTATTGATTTTTTTTTGCTTATTTATTTATAACAAGGGCACCTAAGATGCCCTTTATAGCTTACCCGTCAACTTACTATTTTCTAAGGTGCTTCCAGCAGCGTACAAGCCTCCCATCTGCGGACCCAAAGAACCTGTGTTGTTTGCATCCGTTCTTTAACGTCCCTTGGAGAGAGGGAGCTTTCAGAGGGCTCTTCTCCTGTGGTTGGGCAATCTGAAGCCCAGGCAGCAGATGAAAGGAGCACTCTGTTCACAGCTTTCCTCCCTTTCCATGGCAGAGCCAGGCTTGAGAGAGAATTGTTTTTAAGGCACTTCTAAAGCTAGTTTCTCCAGCAATACATGCAAATGAATTCGCAAAAGGAATAGAATTGTCATAAAAAACACTTATATAAAATCTTTTTGTGCCCTCATCTGTTAATAATTATGTAATTTGGCTACATTGCCATGATATTTTATTGGAATGAAAAAGTTAACCTACCCAAAATGTGTTACTCTGTTTATCTTGGACAAAAACCTCCTCCTCAAACCCGGTGCTGGGAGCCCGGTTCAGGGAGTGTGCTAATTGAAGATTACGACTGGTCTGAAATGCTTTGTGGGTTTCAAAGTGTCACTTTATTTGGAGAAACTTCAGTGAAGAATATGTGTAATGAGAACAGGATTAGGAATCCTATTTGTGTAGCTTACGTGCATTTGTTTAGTGCAAGGGTGTTTATTTAATTGTGTATTTATACATAAAGCTGTTATGAAAAGGGTGAAGAGCTTTCGCTGGTGGATATAACAGTTTTGCACGTTTGAAACGGTCTCATTTCTATGTTGGGGCTTTGTTGTTGTCCTGTTCCTTTACTTTTTAATCTGAAATAGGAATCGGTCCTCTCGAGTATTAGGGAAACTCTGCTGTTAGAAGACAGGTTTTGTGGCCAGCGCTCTGTGGTGGATCTGGATGGGATTGTCTTCTGCTGGAGGTGGGAATAGTGCAGTGGACTTGATGATGGTGAAGTTAGACCTGGTGCAGGGGTTTCGTTGCCAGCGGATTAGCGTCCTCTGTCCCCGTCCTGAGCTGAGATCATTTAATCCTTCTCCCCCTACTCCTTCTCTATTTCAGCCAAAAGCCCTAGTAGTGAAAAAAAAATACGCAGCAGAGCTCTAAAGAAGGTGTGTTGGTGAGACAGCAGCAAGAGAAAAAGGTAACCAACCATAGTGAAGGCTCCTGAAAAGAAAATTGCCCTTTTCCTGACCTGTGATTGAATCCTGCCCTGGCTTTCTAGGCCCAACTTGGGTTGAACAATGTCACAGATCCAGCAAGCATCGAGGGAAACGGCCACATCAGTGTCAGACGGAAGGATCATAATGTAATAGTTACCAAAAAATCCTAATATTTGTCATTTACAATAGCGTTATCTAAATGCTTGGCCTGCAGTTAAAAAGGCCCACATTGAATAAACATTGAGATATTTATTATTTTTAGTGAAATCGACCTTCCAGTCACCTCGTTTTTATGGCTGTGCTGCTTATAAATTCCCAAAGGATTATTTGAAAAATCCTACTCATATCTGCCAGCCTTATCAGCAGGGCAGAAGTTCACATATTGTAACGGGAGGTCAGCCTTCGGTCATGGTCTTACAGAGGGGGCCAGGCACCTGTAAATCCTTCCTTCAGCAACCAAGGCGAAGTACAATATCAAACAGGCAAGGAGACTTTTCCAGGAAACGCTGAACTTTCTCAGGAAGGGCAGAGGAGGGGGAAAGAAAGTGAAGGAAGGTCAGGCGGGGGTTAATTGAGAGTTGGACCTTGGTGCGGTGGCGGCTCTGGGGAGGACAGGCTCTGGTGGGATGCTTTATGGGACTATTCATCGGCGATTCCTTTTCTTGTGAGAAACGGGCCGGCTGACAGTGGCTTGAGGAAGAAATGGGCGTAGGGGAGGCTTTGAATATCTGTAGATACCAAACAAAACATCACAGGAATGTATTTGTGTATTATACATGGAATTGTACACATGGATAACCCTTCTTTGCTCCAATAACCTTTTGATTTCATGATTTGGGTTTGTGTCCCTAAACGGTGTTAGAACAAGAAGTCCTTACACTGCCTGTGGTTTCTGCATGCAGCAAATATGCTCTGAATTGCGTGAAAAAAGGCTTTTCATGTGACAGGTTTGGTTTCAAGTTGGTATGAATCGGTAACCGCTGAACAACCTCGGTGCCTCGGTGGGAATCCTGGTAATATTAGACAAATGTGTGCTGTCCTTTTCCTAGGAAAATTAAAAAAGAGACTAGCTGGAGCTGTGATACGGTGGTTGCTCAGATGCCAGGAGCATCATGTAAAAGGGTTAAGGGGGGAGCCGGCAGCAGAGCCGGGACACGTGAGTCTTGGGGCCTCTCCTGGTGTCCTTGGTCAGTTGGCCAAAGTCCGTGTCTAGTTTTAGCCGATCATAAACACTAAACCCCACTTGGTTTCTGTTCAGCAGCGATGTGCTATTTCAGGACGTTCATCTGCAGCGTGGTTAGGCTGCTAGGCTGTTGGTATCAGGTATATCTTTTCCTTGAGTTAATAGAGAAGTTTGTTGAAAATGGTAATATTATTATATAAAGAAGAAACAAGGATATTTCAGTGAAGTGATTTTGCCATTGACTTTATCTTTTATGTTGTCTTTGACCAAAGTCTATGTAATACTTGAGTTGCTTTGATCGATATCCAAAATAAATTAGGAAAGGTGAGGTTTGGGCCAGATGGTTTATCTGCTGGAGCATCTGAACAGCTGTTGGGTGCCTTGTATTTCAAGGCCAAGACATGGAATTGCTTTGCTTTACATAACATGAAATGAAAAGCAGTTTTTGTTTCATGTTTCCCATAAGCTGTAGCGAGGCAGAAAGCAAAGAGTGAACGAAGAGCAGAAAGGAATTACACACACAAAAAAGCCAAAGAAGTGGTTTGCACAGAGGGTGCTCCCAAGAAGTTGTCTCAAAGGCAGCTGATGGTGATTTAAGTCGCTTGAGCTGCTGCTTCAGCCAGTGCTGTTGCCTGTTAGTACTCATTTAGGGTTTGCCTTAGCTAGGTGAGTTTTTTTAGCTTTATGCTAATTGGTTACCAATTACTTTGAGGTTCTTAACATGTTCGTGAAGACACTGGTATTGACACTCCCAGCTCTTTGATCCGAGCTACAAAGGGGTCGTTTTAGGGTAAAGAACAAGTGTCCAAAAAAAAAAGAAAAAGAGAGCAGTTTCTGATGTAAATACAGGCTTAAAACTGTAGCTGCCTCCTAGTTGATGAAGTATTTCTGGAGAATCCCAGAGCTGGATAATTTAGATAAATAGCAGTTGACAGGTATTTACTATAAATTTGTCGTATCTCGCCACTGACATTTTTATCTGCTGTATGGCTTCTACCCCAAGCCTCTAACCCTAAAGCTGCTTTGATGAGCAAAATACATTAAGACAGGTAAAAAAAAAGTAAAACAAATAATAAAAAAACCCCACTGTACTAAAAATAATCAATGTAGAGACGTCTGTAAATTCCTATATTAAAATGCATGTATTGTGCATCGACTGTATCCGCTTGGTACGTTTTCACTGGCCTATTTTAGTGAGGAATATAATGTTTCATATCTCTCAGCTGTGCGGAGCCAGCACGGCTTTGGGAGGGGAAACTAGGGTTTATTTTTGCTCATTGCTAAAGTTGCTAACATTTTGATTACGGAAGCTGCACGGGGATTCATCGGCTCAGGGACTCAAGGTGAACTGTTTGGCCGAGGATGGGAAACACCACTCTGTACCTCCAAGCAGAGCAGATTTCCCATGAAGTGGGAGATGCTGCAAATCCAGCGGCGGACTGTTAGTCTTCTCCCAGCCCTCCGCTTAAATAATTTTATTTTTTTTTTATTATTCCTCTTAGAAGTGTGCTAGCGATTGTGCTGCCTGCCGTAATCCTCCTTTTTCTGCCCTTTGTGGGCTACTAAATTGGCAGGCTGGTTGCTCATCTGCTGGCCCGTGGTGGCTGTGACGCAGCCGGTCGCTCCTGCCCGCTCCCCACCTCTGCGGGAGCGGGGCTCCGGCATCCCCACCAAGATGTTTGTTCTTTGGTAACGGGGCGAAACAATTGAAGTTCTTCTTTCAAGGGATGAGAAAGCCTCTTATAGGAACCACAATTCAAATAATAAGAGCTACCCAACCCTCTCTTTCATATGAAAACATCTCTTTTTTCTCTTTGTAACACTGGTTGTTTCTTTTATTTGATACTGAAACACGAACCGTACCATGGAAAGTCTGTGGTTTACTTCTATTTTTGAGATCAGGGTTGTAAAGTTTTCCCTCGGTGTCCTTGGGAGCTTTAANTTTTCCCTGGTTGTTTTTGGGTTTTTTAAATTTTTTTTTTTTTTTTTTTTTTTGGGGGGGGGGTGGTGGTGAGGGAACTGTGGAAAAAATTTCCTTCTCGAAGTCTCTGGTAACTCCTTGTTCATCTCAGACACTTTGCAGATTGTCCCATCGTTGTGTCCTGGCATATCTCACTGTCTGCTGACTTGGCTGACCCACTGGTGCCTGGTGGAGTTAGATAGCTATAAACACAGCTCTGAGATCATAGGGAAAGGCTGAGGGTGAGACACTTTGTGCACTGGATTGATAAGGACACAGGAAAAGCCATTAGAGTGAACTGGTGTCAGTGACCTGTGATAACCATTCTGTACTACGTGCTAATGGACCCTGGGTAGTGTGTCTGTCTGTAGTGGCAATAGATTTAACTTTTGTAATTGTCATATTGCTCTTTTAACCCTGTGACCTTATTACCCATGAGAAAACCACTTGGCTTCGATCAAAGAAGCAGCAAAGAAATCAGCGTTCATTCTAAGCTGGCTAGATATGATCACAGGCAGCCTTGATTCTTAAAATACTCAGCTTGGAAAACAGACATGTTAGAGGGGAGGGGAAAAAAACAAAA
>VZTL01037819.1:15023-30011 GCA_013400535.1 Scopus umbretta | reverse complement strand
CTGTCGTAGCGCCGCCGTCTCGGCCGCTGGTGGCCGCCGCATATTGCCGGCCCGCGCAGGCCGCGGCCTCTAGCGGCGGCAGGCGGGAGAGCGGGCGCCGTCGCCGCTGAGGGCTGCCCCCCGCGCTCGCCCTTCAGCTCCCCGCCACCCCCCGCCGCGCTGAGCGGGCCGCTGCACCGGCTTCCCTTCCTCGGCGCGTCCCGCAGCTGGGCTTCCTCTAGGTCAGGCTTTGCTTCGCCCTCCTCACCCGCACGTCAAAATCGCTTCGGACGGACGGGGCGGGGAGGAGGGAGGTTTGAAATTCACGGGCTTTGGAGAGACATACGAAGCCTCCAGCCCTTGCATTTCCATTGACTCGTTTTCGAGGCTTTGGGCCGAAGTCATGAAGCTTTGTGCTCGGAGATGCGTAAGCCCCGCACTGTGAATAACCACGTACAGAACACGCTCTTAACTGCAGTGAAGACGAGAGGACGAGGAAGGTGTACCCAGCAGAAGCGTCTGCGGGTCGGCATTCATGGAAAACCGCCTCCGCCGCAGCCGGCAGAGGGTATCGCGCCTCCCCCCGGCGCGGCTGCTGAGGCGGCTCTGCCGCACCCGCTGCGGGCCGGTAGCTGCTGCTGCCGCCTTTGATTTCAAGTCACGGTGAACATTCAAAGCATTTCTCGCAGTGTCCCCTCCACGCCTCTTCCTCGGCAGCGTGCCCGAGGCTCCCTCAGACCGCACTTCCACGGCAGCTTCGCTGAGGCTGCCACTGCTGCGGTCCCATCCTCCTCTGCGCTGGAATGCAGGGAGCTACGGGGGACAGAAGCGGTAGAAAAATTGGTGTATAGAGCAGCGAATAGTTTTCCAGTTTCGCGACCAGAACCAGCAAAAACAGCTAGGTCAGTATCAGCAGAGGAGAAAGGAAAAGACCGGATGGTGGGGAGGATGACGGGATGACAGCTGCACCAGCCTGGAGCGGCTGGTTAGTAGTGAATTTACACAACATAACCGGCTGAAAGCACCAAAAGGAGGATGTCACATTTTATGCTTCCCTCTGCTGCTCTACCTCTGGCATTCAACCGCGCCTTGTACTGAGACAGTTCAACTCCCCAGTTCAAATTTCAATATTTTTAGAAGAAAAAGATTAGTAACAAAGAAACAACAACAACAACAAAAAAAAAAGTAGAGAAATACAACATGGAGAAAAACAATCTAGACAAGTTTTGGCTCCGGGTGTGCTATGCCATTAAGCACTTAATATTAACTCAAGGAGCTTACAGGCTCATTTGAATAAGGAAAGGAGCTAACAAAGACACCAGCCTGGTATTACCCTGAAGACACAAAAAGTATGTATATTCACAACTCATCTCTTAACTATTAGGGACAGAAAGTGAGAAATGTATCCTTTGCCTCCTCTCCAAAGTTAAAACAAAGAAAAAGAGACTCCATGATAGCTCCAGAAGTACATGGGAAGGGTATTCAATCGTGTAGAAGGAGCAATATCATAAGAAGAATTTAGAGCACAATCTTAGTAGAAGCAGCACATTTACATATATTGGTGCCTCTCTTGTACAAACTCCATGCAGTGGAGGCAAAATGACTTTTGCCCCGCTACCTTTATTGCTGTGATACTTGAGATGGTGGTTGCCTCACATCAGTGTTGACTTACAGAAGTGCTTTGGCAGAGGGAGGGAAGTCAAGCACGAACAATACAATGAATATGGCTAGACAGAGGGACAGATGGAAGGGTCGGAGTGCCTATCAGTAAATCTCATTGCTCAGGGTTCCAGAGAGGACAGTTTCTACCAGAAAGGGTAAACATCTGAGGTTCTGTAAAAGTTACATGATCTGCATCCCTTTCAGGTATTGGGGTGCTCTTACGGCTAGTGATTTTCCCTGCTCTACTATGTTTTTTTTTTTCTTTTTGTCCCACCTTCCACCTCCTGCGGATGTAGTACCAGGAGCTCCTACAACTGTTAAGGAGAAAAAAAAATGTTTTAGAAAATGCACTTTGACACCTTATGTCACCTATGCTACTATTAGCCCATTCATGCTTTCAGAAGAAAAATCCTGATACAATGAAAAAGTAAGTGTGTCAAATGTTACCTAAGTTATGAAACACTTTTGGATAATAAGCTGCTTAACATAGGAGAAATGTACTAACTGAAGAACATAATGGAAGTTTGTAGGCAGTACTCCCAACCCCTCCGGACAGGAGAGTGAGAAGAGATGCATTTGAACATTTCTGCTTGCTCCATTTTTGAGACATTGCTTAAAGACTCTAGGTTATCCAGAACAGAAATATAAGAAAAAATGTGTTCCTAAGTGGGATTTGGAACTATGACTCATTGTGATTTCTTTTTTCCCCACTCGGAACCTTGGTTGTACATTTTCTAATTTCTTTGCTAAAATAGCATGCACTGCTTTTACCCGTTAGCTCATGCAAAGCAAGTTTAGTTAAAGCTGACACATTCAGGTTGTAATTTTTCCCCAGAGATCACCCTACATGTAGGCACCTCCAGGGAACTTGCACAGATGTGTTAAGGCAAAGCTGGCAATGCCTCTTGTCAAGATGCAAGGGCAATGAGGATAGTAGGAGGGCCAAGTATAGCACTGAGAATTTTACCTAGTACCCGCAACACCTCACAGCTCCAAGCAACCTGCAGAACCACCCAGCAATGTAGTCAAACGGGTTTTTAATCTTTGCTTCTCAGTCAACCTTGGCAGTCAGTCAGAAAGGCAACAGTAAGATACCTGGAAAATAACGTTTGTAGTCTGTTCGCGCTGGGACAAGGAGAGAAGGTAGCGGAAAATAAAAAAAGGGTCAGCCATTTGCACAGTTAAGAAGGGAGTCTCAACAGAGGAGCTAGATTGTGCAGGAAAAACAGCAGCTGAGGCTGGAGAAAGTTTTGCTTGGAGGAGCTGACTAAAGTGGAGGATAGAATTGCATTGAATAGGAGGATGCTCTCAGAAGCCAAGAACCAGCCAAACCCAAAGCTCAATAAACATGTGTTTGCAACTTATGTTAATTAGAAGAAAAACTGAGGTAGAGCCTGGAGAGTCTGCAACCAAGCAAGCTGGTCTGAGGCTTGCCTGGGTCATCAGAAAAAGGCATTAATTCTGCTCAGGTGTTCAGTAAATGGTTTCTGTACTAAAATCTCCAACAAAGGATAGCTAATGGAGGTAGTGGGGAAGGGGGCTGAAAAGCAGTGACTTAATATTCGTAAGCAGTATGAGCTCAGCACCCCCAGTTGCTGCAAGCTGGTATTTTGGGTCAAATTTCCATAAAAACTACAAGGAAACAATGCATACTCTACTCCCCTGCTCTGCTCAGTTAGTGTGTTACATGGGAAACAGGGTGAGTGGGAGAGCTCACACTGACCTGTATCGCAGGTAGATGGTGGATGTACCATATAACCAATACCATACAACCCATGTTGAGAAACATAAATAGTTAAAATATTTTGAAACAAGTTTTAGGTATGGCAAATCAACCCAGACAAAGTTAATGAAAATTTAGGCTTAAATCTGTGTTTGTCTCAGTCCTCTGATTGTTAAGGAAAAATAACCACAAAGATCTTCTGAAAACCATGTCAGGGTTTGTGATTTTTTTTGTATTAAATGAGAAGCACCATAGAAAGGGCCGCACATGTAGTGATGCACAAGAATTTATAGTAATTACCCAGATGCATTCAGTAGAAGATTTGGATGAAGTCTGGTAACTTAAACCCTGGTGAGGTTCTCTGAACCCTGCAGAGGCAGTAGAAAACTTGTGGAAAAAGTCAGTGATCATGTGGTTATTTTATGTATAGAGAGCTGTGGTAAGCCTGCACAGAAAAGTCTGCATTAGACTTTTCCTAACATTACAGTACTTTACTCAAATAATTTTCTGATTTAAGATTTTGCAGGTAATCATTAATTTAATGGCAATAACATGTACATCATTATATATACAGGACAAGCATGCAGTAAAGCACAGTGCATGCTGTAGGGCATGACTGCATGGTTTATGTAAGGCAACACTGAACTCAAACAGGCTTAACCAGCTGATCCAGGTAACGTGTTTACACATCCTTTGGGCATGATCATCCACTCAGACTCTAAGTTAAGCAGATCATTGGAGGAAGTATGCACCTTTGCTAAAGCCAGAGGCTAACCTTTAACTGTGGAGGGATGATAGGAGCCGATCACAGCCCATGATGAAAGGACATACAGTGTGGAAGACAGAAAAAGAAGTCAGTGGGCACGTCTAGTCCCCAGGCCGTTCTGATCCTAATATCAGACTAAGTAGCTTAAAACATCAAAGTGGAGAAGCAAAGATACTGATTTGCATTAACTGGAAAATAAAGGTAGACAGAAAAAGGGAAAATTAAGAATGGAGGACAATAGAAAGGAAATAACGTGCTGTTTTCTTTTAGTTCCTTTCAGAATGTAACCCTCAGCAGGGCAGAATACACAGCCTGCCAGACTGCATGTGGTTCCTCTCCAAGCCCAGGTGCATCTTGTAGCCTGTGACTTTAGATGTCAGCTCTGGTATTTCATGGTAATCTACAGCTAGACAAACTGGCTGCTACTGCATGTGCTTTGGTTCTGATATCTAGGACACAGCTATGTTCAAAACTTGCAAAGTGGGAAGGCACTCATCTCTTGGTCCTCCACAGGATAGTCCTGCTGCATTTTTCTGCTTTTCCTCATCTCTGGCAGAGGCTCCTAGAGCAGGTCATGCAATCCTCCTTTGACCTTCCTCTCTAGGCTAGCTCCTTCAGGTTACAGTATTCCTTCCTTGTCCTTAGTTTCAGGCTTTTCCGGGAACAAGAAGGAGCACTGCCCAATTTTGTGTGTTCTCCACATTGTGTTGGAACAGCGTTGCTATTTTCTAGTACCATACCCTAACTTTATTTCTATTTGCCTTTCCAGTTTGTTTCTTCTAACAACCCATTTTTCTCTTGCTCCATAATAATTAAAGCGTCATAAGCAAAACAGTTATGCATGTGACTGCTAAAAGGAGTTTACTCAGCACATTGTAGTACTCTGAAAACGTTTGTCTAGCACAGATCAACTGGGGGAGATATTAGTGCCACATGTAAAAGTATGTTTTTGAATAAAAGAACAAAAATGCAAACAGTTATTATGCAAACTCAGCTGGAATTCAGTTGGTTTAAACATTTTTATTAGATTCCTTTTTCTATAATAATTTTGTGTCTTATCTGCTCTCTGTTTCAGTCCTTCAGTCTTACAGGTACAATGAAAAAACCCAGAATTTTTAGAGGAACCTTATTAAGTGTGAGGAGAGAGAGCACGGGAGAGAAAACAAAACCCAAAAGACTGGAGTAAGTTTCCATGGGGCTTCTTGCACTCCTGCAAAACGTGATCCAAGTCCACAGGTCCCTTTTCATTTCATAAGCTCATTTAGAACTTAGCAGGTTCTGTAATTTCTCCACATCTAAGCATACCCATAAGCAAAATAAGAGTCACACTGCTTTCTGCATCCTCTGGTGATGCTTACCTTATGTCACTTTTAACCCTTGGGCACATCAGAATAGCAAAATATTCCTATAAGAATGAGGAATTCCTACACAGCAATGTCTTTGTACTTGACAAACAAAGGGAATCTCGGTGAAGTTGCTAACATTTTTAATATTGCTGTATTTTAAATGCAGGTATAGAATTTTGTTCTGTCTGCAGCTGAGAGTTAAATCTCTCGCACATCTTGTTACAGACCATTTCTTAAGGATATCTGACACCGTTACTAGTCATTGTTAATTTAAAAGCAGCAGCACCCCTTCATGCTATGTGACACCTGTCCTGACAGTCCCCCACATGCTCTGTAAAAGCCAAGCCACATCAGATGGATATGGCAAAGAAAGAAAAGGGAAGGAAGGTGGCTGGAACACATGGCATAGGAGGAGGGTCAGGGATCTGGGATTGTTGTGCTTGCTCTCAGAAATGAAGGCTAAGCAGGGACATTGGATTGCTACCTTCAGCTATCTGTTTGGTGGTTAAAGAGAACTAGACTCTCCTCAGAGCTACAGAGGACCAGGGCAAAGGACAAGATGAAAGAGTCACCCATGATATCAAAGGAAATTTCAATTCCAAACACGAGGAGAAAAATCTTCCCTGTGATTGCAGTTAAGGACAGTAATGGGCTGTTCAAGGACGCTGCAGAACTTCCATCTGTGAAGATTTTCAGACCCCAGTGGTCCAAACCCTGAGCACCATGCTCTAGCTTTGGCATTAGCCCTGCTTTGAGCAGAAGACTGGACTACGTAACCTCCAGAAATACCTTTTAACTGTATTTTATGATTCCATTAAAGAAGATGAAACCTTTTATCACAAAAAAAAGTTGAAACTACAGGACAAACATTTTAACTGGGGTTATGGACTAGGTATTATTCTCCCTTTTCTCACCTCTGCCTTTAATAAGACAGCTACTTGAAAGAAGAAAAGGTGTTTCAGCAGTCAAACAAATTTGTTTTAAATTCTTTGCAAAATATCTTCCCTCAAAACCATGACCGCTCGAAAGCAGAATGTGCTATTTAACATTTAAATTTTTCTTGGGTGGAGATAAGACACACAAGAAAAATCTTTAAGAAGACTGATTTGTGTTTTCTGGCATGCTTACAAGCATAAGCTCACTTCGCAGAAGGCATAGAAGGGTCTACGCTACTAGTTGTAATGCTGAGTCAGATGCAGAGGAGTTGCTGGGAAGGGTCAGCCCAGCCAAGGAAGTTTCCAGGACTGCCTCATAGCCAATAAATTACATTTAGTTGGCAAGAACACTGCGCACACCATAAATTCTAGCGCACAGTTACAGCTAGGAGCCGCTGCCCTTGGTCTAGTCACACGCCTTTTGCGTAGCCGTGCAACGATGTCATAACCTTTCTTCTACATCATGTCAGTTCCTACCATCCGTTTCTGGCTTTTGCTGACCACATCTGAAATTAGTGATAACACATACTGCCTTTTTTTTTTTTCTTTTAAAAACTTAAGCTTTGTGAGCAATTTTAGGGGACTGGAGCTGGCCTTGTGTGGGCCCTCCTTCTCCTTAGCTTCGTTCACGCAGGGGATTCGCTTCCTGCTCACTTAAACAGGGAGCATCTTCCTTGCAGGGATGTCCCCGGCCTCCCCTCTAAGCTCAAAAAATCAGTCCCGGCGCCTCGGCAGGGACCGGACCGGACCGGGGCGCGGACGGCAGGAGGCGGCAGCTGGACGCCGCTTCACGCCCTCCCGCTGAGCCGCGGCACGGCCCGCGCCCGGGGCTCCCCAGAAACAAGGCGGGCCCTTGCCGCGGTCAGCCGGCGCCCCCCCGACCTCCATTTCGCGGCGCGGGCAGGGCTCCGAGGGCCGGCGGAAGATGGCTCCCTNGGGCGCAGCGGCCGCGCCCTTCCCGCTCCTCCTCGTCCTCCCCCGGCGGCGGGCGGGGACGCGGCCCCCTCCAGCCCCGCGGGGCGAGGGGCCGCCCGCCCTGACAGCTCTCTGCTCTCTCCCCCCGCAGCCATCCTCGGGGCGGTGGCCGTGTACCTGGTGGTGGGCTACGGCGCGTCCCTGCTCTGCAACATCATCGGCTTCGGCTACCCCGCCTACGTCTCGTGAGTGTCGCGACTTTTGCCCTTCTTACCACGATGACTGCAAGTGTTACCCGCGGGGGAGGGGGGAGAATGCGTTTGCAAAATCACAGCCCTGCGCTGGTGCGCGGTCTGGCACGGTGGCATTCCAGGACCTCGCTCCAAAGTGATGTTTTTCCCGCCCAGACCTTTCCCTTAGCACGTATAGGCGCAAGGTGCGAAGTGAAGAACAAGGTTTCTTCCGTCTGGCAAGTGCTATGTAATAAATGACAGGTGGGAGGTGCTGGGTAGTTTCCACACTTGAAAACCAGTTCCTGTAGCGTGTTACGTTTTGGCTTTGGGTTCCCGGCTTTCTCACCTTCAGTGAGTAGCTGGATCGCTGTGTCTTAACTGCTGCTACTAACAGGAGGAAGAATCGCTGTTGTAACAGTATTTGCTAGAGCTCACACTGGTGTACTTAGTTGGGGACACTCCCAGGTATGCAGGAAGGCACTGGTGCAGTGTCATCGTACGTTTGCTACGAAGCACTGGGTAATGTAACGGGCTGGAGACGAAGAGTTGTGTTAAGGAGTGTTATTTACTGCAAAATCACCTAGTTGATGAGAAGGTGGTAAAGAAGATGCTGTACCTCCTTTTTGTGTGTAAAAGACTTAAAAATGCTTCATTTTCCAAAAGAAAGCCTCCTTAGATGTTTTAAGATAATCTGGTATCTTTAATGGGTATTATATTGTTATTAGACCAAAATGGATTTCCTGTTAGGTAGGACCACAGTGGAGTATGTTCCAGAAGACTTTAGAAATGTACTAAATAAAACCATCTGTGTAGCCTAATAGCGTTCATAAAATGGAAGTCCTTCCCAGCTGTACTGCTATATCGTTGAAACACAGTGCATGTCTTTTACGTAACTCTGTCTAAATACAGTCAGCAACTTTTAAAAATACGTTCTCTGTAATTAGCTCTCTGAGCAGTGCAAAACAGGTTCCTTCTCTTTTGGTTTTTTCAGAGGTGTGGAAGATTGACTTAGTTTTAGACTCTCTTGAAACATCATATGGTTGTGAGGCTTAAAATTAAGCAACACTTTTCTAAATGCTGTTTCCGGTGAGCACTAATTTAGGTGATTATAGGCCAAGAACTCTGGAGAAACGTAGTTTTTTATCTTCTGTAAGGCAACTTTTAATGAAAAGGTTAGTTAAAAAATACTTTTTCATTAAAATCTGAAAGTGAAAATACCAGCCAACAAAGCTTCAAAACCTTAAAATAATTGTGTGGGAATTATGTTTATGTAATATTTTGTGTCTGACTTAGGTCACTTTTAAACTTACATAATTACTTTTTAAACTCCTAAACTGGTTTGGGATTATATTTTAAATCTGCCGTTATTTAACTATGGTGAATAAATTGATAATAAAAGAAAGCTCTTGGAACTGCGGAGGCAAGGCAGCAGCAAATCAGATATGATTAATGGGGGTTTATCTTTCCAATTTCTTTTCTTCCAAATCTGGAAAATGATTTTTTTTAAAAAATCTTTTTGTAGAGTGTCTACCTGTTTTCATGTTGGAAGGTGCTTTTAAATGTATCTTAATGTGAAAAGTTACTTCCTGGATCTTAGTACTGTGGGGTGGATTTTTTTTTTGATTGTTTGTTTTGTAGTGGGTGCATATGCCGTTGTTTTTTGTTTAAATAAAATGTGTAGCCAAGGACATGATGAATAACATGCACATGAATACAATGCTAGGTCTGTTTTTTCCAGTTCGTGATCAGTTAATGCTTTCCCTTTGGCTGTCTTTTTAATGCTGAAACATTTTTAGGAGAAAATTATAATCTTGGGTGAAAATCTAATTTAAAACGCATGTGATGTGCTGCATGCCAGTGCCTTTCAGTGGCAGCCTGCAGGCAGGTTCCAGCTCATGAAGTTCCTGCTGACAGCACAGGTGGGCTCAATCCCCTCCCCTTCCCTTCCTTCCCAGGTACGGAGCTGGTACATAGTGTTTTCCCACATGCGTTGCTCAGCGTGCTAGCCTGCAGACCCAGTGGTGTGGGTGCAGAGGAGACTATGGGTGGATATGTGCCAGTGCAAATGTTTTTGAGATCCCATTCAATTTCCCCTTTTTTGGGAGGGAGGTGTATGAACTCAGGCAGTATTGCTCTTGCTAGCCTGTACAGTGTTATGGGATCAGTCTGACAGTAACACGCTAGGACATCTGTGCTGTCTCCTGAGATGGCTTTCAGTCTGGAGACAAGCATGGGCTGCCTGACCATGAAAAAGAGCAATAACCCTCTTTGGTGATTACCCTTCTTCTACCATATGGGTTTCTTTTTGTCTTGGTGCTACCATGCCACTCTCCATATCTACTGTAGCATATATAGCCTAATGCAGGTCTAAGCTGTGAACAGATAAAGATGAATCACTGGAGTAATTCCTGCTTTCATTTTTGCTGCTCTGGATCCTGTACTGCAGTCAGGGTGTTGCTGAGTGCTCTGTCCTCCATGCTCATAGAGCATCCAGACCCAAAGCTAAAGAACACTAGCCAGGGTGGTTTGTTTATTCTTCTCTTCTGTTTGGTCTGTCCCCCTTGAAAACACAGCTAAAGAGCCTGCTATATGAACTAACAGTAGTGAGATTTGCTTCCTGGCATTGGGCAGAATACAGTTTTCAGCTGTTTTCATCAGCTGCAAACGGCCTCAAATGGTTTTTGCTGTAAAAGCTGTGGATTCTGGAAGAGGACAGGAGCTGTAAACAGAATTTATTGTGCACAGTGGTAGCTTGATGTTTACACAGGTGTTTCAACAATGGATCCAAGCCTGAATGTCTCAGAAAGATACTGAAAGAGAAGCAGCAGATTATTTTTCCCCAGTTAACTTACTTTCTTCTGTTGTGAGGTAGATCAGTGGATCATTTATGTGTTGTTAGTGACTGAATTGTTTGAAGTGAGAAACAACTAAGTACTGGGTCAGGCTTCTGTTCAGCAGAGACGACATGAAGGAGTGGGACAGATGCCTGTGTCCTGCAGGGGAGATCGCCTCCTGTCCTTAGAGTTGTTTAAAATGGCGAACGGGCTACTAGGTGAGTGACTGATTAGGAATGTTCCAAATCTGTTTTATTAAGATTTTAGTTCTGCGTTACCTTGGTGACAATACTGGCTGTTCATCTCTGTGCTGAAAAATATATTGGAAAAAAAACCCCAAACTTAGAGAAGGATGCTCAGTTCAGCTATCTCTCTGTTCACACATGAAACCAGGACAGTTTTACGGACATGTAGGTATCTGCCTATCTGGCCCTTGTATAATTCTGTAGTTTATTTTCTTTCATATATATCGTTCTCTGTATTCATTGTCAGTGTGTGCCCTGCAGCAGGTGTGAATTTCAGTGGAGAAGTGCTGGAGGCTGTAGCTGCTGGGTTCGACCTAGCAGATGGGTTGTTCCTGGCCGTTGGCATGCAGCGGCACAGCTGCAGCTGTGCTGCTTACACATCACTGCGGTGCTGGCCTCAACCAAGGCTCAAAGCCAGTGTGAGAGGAGGGGGCAACTCCCTAGTTGATGCCTGTTATAGTTTCAGGCAGGCACAGCTGTTACCCTTCTCCTTTCCCCTTGTTCTCGTTCACCTTCAGCTTTTGCTTTGTGTAGGTCTTCAGTGGTTTTATACACGGAGGAGTTTCATCTCTAGGGATACAAAATCTTCCCAAAACTACAAGTCTTCTATGCCATGTCACCCGCAAGGGCCCACCCAAGGCTCTTAACATAGCAAAATTAAGCAGTAGTTTTCTAAGTAATCATTATCTGTTTCCCAGTAAATCAGACAATCTGGATTAAGTTTATCATAAAACCCTAGTCTTATTCCCCAAAATTCTGTTAAGTGCTGTGTGATGAAATAGAGTAATTAATTTTAAGTCAAAGTCTAGTATTTGTTTGCAATCTTTTGTGTTTGCAGTAGACCAGCATTGAAAAGTTTACCACAGATGATAGAAGCAACTTTGTGTGCTTCTAGCGAGCTTTAACTGCACAAGGCAATATTCAGACTAGTAGGTGGAAGAAGTGAGTGTTGGCAGTATATAAATAACACTGCCAGTATTTTCACTGCTGTTTTGAACTTTCCAGAGCTAGCCTGTCTAAATGTAGCTCCACCCATAGCCAGTGGTGGTTAACTGCCTCAAAAAAATTCGAGAGAGAGTGCAAGCAGGAAGGGAGCCTTTGATGACTAAGAAATGCATGCAAAGGATTGGAAATTTCAGAGGCGCTGTCATATTTGGATTAAAAATTGCAAAGGTGAAAATAGCTTTGGGCAGTAAAATGTCTGAACTTATTACTGGTGTCTTCAAGGGAGAAAAAGCAATATAGTACAATCAGGTGTCTCTGCTTTGGCTAATTTTATGCTGTTACTTCAGTTTAGCTGTTTTTACTGTGTAAGTGCTGCTTGTGGCATTTTACAAACAGGAAACAATCTACGTTGATTTTAGAGGCATATAAACATGCAGTTCAAGTCTTAATTTGAATATTGTCATGGTGTCTTGAGCCTGTCTCCTAGTTCCTTTGCCTCTAAAACAGGAGCACTGCTTTTCTTTGGTCACAGTTGTTTAAAAAACATAAAATCATTCTTGTATCTGTTGAGAGCGAGGGCAGCAGATTTTCCCTCTCTTAGCAAGTTCTGTGGAGCATGCTTACTTTTTTCCTTCATGGAAAATGCTGCATGATATGCTAAAGTTCAAAAGTAATGCTCTGCTGCTGCCTTATAAAAGTGGTTTGAGAGAGAGATGGTGTATCTAACCAGATGCACAACACTCAGTATAAATATAAGCAGAAAGCTTCCAAATCTGCCTTTACTTAAGCTGTTTCTTGTCCCAGCTGATGCTCTTTTCATGGGGCTTCAGACACTAAAAGTGTATTTTAACTTTTGCATATATGCATATGCCAAATCAGTTCCTCCAAATGTACTTGCTTTTTGTCTTTTAGGTTTTAGAGAGCCATGTTTAAAATAAAAGCCATCTTATCTGTTGGTTGGACAAATGATGTGCTTTCCTTTCTAGAGACGGCAACTGGTTAGATGCAAGTGAGTCTAATATTCTGATAACTCTAGGAACATTTGAATTTATCTTCTATATCTTAAATTTAGGTTAAAAGATAAAGGTCTTTGATATACAGATGGATTCATAATCTGAATTAAACGCATTGAAAGATTTCCAGTTTATAATTGATGTAGGTACTATTTTTAGGGAATGTGGATATGTTTGAGGCAAAGGAACGCATTTTACCAGACCTTCTTGGTCAAGACGCACTGTGGTACTGCACCTTGCATGCACTCCTCTCTCTTACTGTATTGACCTCTAGTGACTTGGTTGATGTAGGCCTACTGAGGTTAAAGGAATAGTTAGACTTTCTCAGTGGGGTTTGCTGGAATAGATTTTTAAACTACCCTTCCTCCTAGTGAGTCACAATGCTTTTAACATTTAATGTGTGGCATTGCTGATCCTAAATGCTGAAAAAGTGAGCTGGAGTCCTAAAGTGAGATGAAAATAAATGTGGATTATAGTTGCTTTTCTTGTTTTCTTGTTCATTTTGTTGTGGTGATATGCTCTATTGACATTTTAAAAGTCTTTCTTCACAGCTATGAGACTGTCTGCCACAGGAGAGCTGGCAATATCTTGCTGTCCCAAAAGGAAGGAAGTGTACTTTCCACTATGCGTACAATAAGCAAGATACACAATCTTTAGATGAGAATAATGAGTCTGTCTTCGACTGTTAGGAAAAGAAATGTAAACTTTCATGTGAGGGTCTGTGAATGCTAGGTAAAACTTAATTTTTTTTTTTAAAGAAAAATTACAAATTTTGTTGCTACACAGCTTAGCAACTAGCACTATACTAGTAGTTCTTCAGGCCTCTGCAAACCAGCGTCAACCCAGAAGTTAGTCCTCAGCCTAAAACTTGAATCCTTTTCCCACTCCCTGATGAGTCAAATTTTTACTTACATTCAATAATTAAACTAGAAAAAAAGTCCTACGCTTTTAAATACTCCTTATACAGTGATTACCTTGGAACAGCAACATTTTACAAAGTGAGACAAGTCTGAAAATGTTGCACCATGATTTCCTGTTTTACTATGCATTTATATAAATTAAGGCCATACTGTAATTCTTTTGCCAATATTGCAGTAAACAGAACTGAAGAACAATAGTAGAGCTGTAACAAACTTACACTTGAAATATAGACTTCACAGTGCAGCATAGGTTGACAGAAAAATATAACTTCTTTTCTTTCTGTATTTTTGTAAGCATGTAACAGGGGCCCAGTTCTTCTCTATTTGGTCATAACAGTATTGTTTGATCTCTGTGCCTGCACCCTAAACAGTAACAGCTGTGGAAAGGCAGCCCAAAGCATGTGAAACATTTTTTTTTTCCTCTAACAAAATTGGCTTTCACAGGCAGAGAAGCGTTGTGTTGTGGATCCTTAGCAAGTGGCTTCCTCTGGTGCAATGTGGCATGTCTGCACTACGCAGGTGAAATGTGGCTTTTCCTGAAGCTCCCTCACTGTATGCCACTTCTCTTTCTTGTCAATACCTTCAGGAAAGACAACCTGAAAGACTGCTGTAATATAAGATGGGATTAGATGTTTCCAAAACAGGGCTTTTACACTCTAGCAGGCAGTGTAGCAGTGCTGGTCTAACTGCTGATGTGGATGAGTACAGCCAGTAGTGAAGCTGGTGAAGCTTAACCTGAGACTACATTCACAGGTGAGCCCTGCTGAAGGCCCCAGTGACTTTCTGTGCCTGTGTTAAGGGCAGAAGTGGAGGAAATCCGCCTTCCAGAGAGAGCGTGTAGATGGCTTCTCTGAGAGCGGAGAGCTGAAGTCTCTTTGAACTCCTGCTGCACAGCACCGCTGGTGTTGCCTGGCCTGTGTGGCAGAACAAGCAGTAACCAAATGGTTTGGCAGGCTGGGCTGAGGCACTGACACATGTTAATCCCACCACAAAAAGCCTGTGTGCATGGGTGTGTGTTTGGGAGAAGCTGGTTTTAACCTGAGTCAGAACTGGGGAAATGACTCATCATGTGGCCCTACAAATACTTGTTTTGAAAGAGAGCAGGCCAAGAATGGGCAGAGAGCAATGAAATGAAAGGATTGCTGCTTTTTTGCAGGAGTCTAGCTTTGTGCTGAGTTAATGTGTAGTCTGTAGGACTCACTTCACTGGTGGGCAAAATGGCATATGCTCCTTTTGTTGCGTTAGTCTCAGTTTCTGTTGAAGAAACAAAGGTAGAACCCTTTGTACTACTGACATGTTGTTTGTAGTTGTCTTCTAATAACTGAAACAGGGTAGATTTAGATTAGGTGTAAGGAAGAAATTCTTCACTATGGGGTGGTGAGGCACTGCAACACGTTGCCCAAAGAAATTGGGGATGCCCCATCCCTGGAAGTGTTCAAGGCCATGTTGGATGGGGCTTGGAGCAACCTGGT
>VZTL01037818.1:0-10770 GCA_013400535.1 Scopus umbretta | reverse complement strand
AGGACCATATGGCATCATGCTTAATACATAAACTGGGGGGAGTTGGCCAGGGGGCAGCGATCGCTGCTTGGGGGGACAGGCTGGGCATCAGTCAGTGGGTGATGAGCAATTGCATTGTGCATAATTCGTTTTATATATTCTTTCATCATTATTATTATTAATATTTTCTCTTTCTCTGCTATCCTATTAAACTGCCTTTATCTCAACCCACAGTTTGGTTTTGGTTTTTTTTTTTCCCAATTCTCTCCCCCATCCCACTGGGGTGGGAGAAGGGTGAGCGAGTGGCTGTGTGGTGCTTAGCTGCTGACTGGGATAAAACCACAACACCCTAGTTTACATACTGAACATGGCATCATATGGTATGGAATAGCCCTTTGGCCAGTTTGGGTCAGCTGTCCTGGCTGTGCTCCCTTCCAGCTTCTTGTCCACTTGGCAGAGCATGGGAAGCTGAAAGAAAAAGACCTTGACTAGTGTAAGCGCTACCTAGCGACAACTAAAACATCAGCATGTTATCAACATTATTCTCATCCTAAATACAAGACACAGCACTATGCCAGCTACGAGGAAGAAAATTAACTCTATCCCAGCCAAAACCAGGACATGCTGTGGAGCTCTATTTGTGATTGCATGAACAAAACCTACTAATACAACACTATCCTTCAGACTCTATTTTATTTATTCACATTGGAGCTTTGTTATCAAGCAGGGGGTGACTTAGCTTCTCTGAGAAATGAAGCCTCTGCTCTCCAATATCAAACAAATGGAAGTACTAATGTAGAATGTGTCATTCATATTTTCTTCATCTTATTGTATATTTGAGACTCAAGAGATTACAACACTCCTAGACTCTTTAACAGATCTGAAAGTCTTCCATGAAAATTTAGTTATCATCATTGAGATGGGACTTGAGTATGAAACTAAAACCAGGAGCAGAGCAAAATAACAGAGCAGAAGTTTTTAATTTACACTTGTTCAGCATTCCTTCTAGTATGGTATCTCCAGTGCCCATTACTTCTTTATGCAAATATTTGAGCAATGAAGTTGGGAATTCTTCAATTCTTTGTTCCTAGCAGTGTCTTTTTCTAACTCTAACAAGAGACTGGAGGCACACACATTTACATTCTGCCTAAAATACAGGTTTTTACTTTTAATCCAATACATGTTCTCATTAGTGACAAATTACTTTCTGAATCTTGCCAAGCTCTTGGCCTTGGTGATATAATTACCCTCATTCCATAAAGCTCCTTTTCCATGTAGTCAGCTACAGTTCAGTTTGAGAAGACATTATGCTCTGTATATATGCATGTATGTATTTGCATATATTATATGGCGGGTTTACCCTGGCTGGATGCCAAGTGCCCACTAAAGCCACTCTTTCACACCCCTTCTCAACTGGACAGGGGAGAGAAAATATAACAAAAAACTCATGGAGGCAGATAAGGACAGGGAGAGATTACTCACCAGTTACCATCACTGGCAAAACAGACTCAACTTGAGGAAAATCAGTTCCGTCCACCCCTCTCTTCTTCCCAGGCTTGACTTCACTCCCAATTTTCTGTATATCCTCCCCCTGGGAATGGGGGTTGCAATCAGTTCATCACACATTGTCTCTGCCACTCCTTCCTCAGGGGAGGACTCCTCACACTCTTCCCCTGCTATAGCGAGGGGTCCCTCCCACAGGAGAAAGTCCTCCATGAACTTCTCCAAGGTGAGTTCTTCCCACAGGCTACAGTTCTTCATGAACAGCTCCACCATGGGTCCTTTCCACTGGGTGCAGTTCTTCAGAAGCAGACTGCTCCAGCATGGGTCCCCCACGGGGTTACAAGTCCTGCCAGAAAACCTACTCCAATGTGGGCTCCTCTCTCTCCACACAGCCACAGGTCCTGCCAGGAGCCTGCTCCAGCATGGGCTTCCCACAGAGTCACTGCCTCCTTTGGGCATAGCCGCCTGCTCCAGCATGGGGTCCTCAGAGAACTGCAGGTGCATATCTTCTCCACCGTTAACCTCCATGTGCTGCAGAGGGACAACTTGCCTCACCATGGTCTTCCCACAGGCTGGAGGGGAATCTCTGCTCTGGCTCCTGGAGCACCTCCTCCCCTTCCTTCTTCACTGACCTTGGTGTCTGCATAGTCTTTCCTCTCACATATTCTCACTCCCCACTCTGGCTGCAGTTGTGCCAGGTTGGGTTTTATTTTTTCCGTTCTTAAATATGTTATCACAGAGGTGCTACCACTGTTGCTGATTGGCTCAGCCTTAGCCAGCAGTGGGTCCGTCTTCGAGCCAGCTGGCATTGGCTCTGTCGGATGTAGGGGAAGCTTCTAGCAGCTTTTCACAGAAGTTACCCCTGTAGCCCTCCCCCCCCGGCTCCCAAAACCTTGCCACACAAACCCAATACATATTATAACTATTATTATTGTGGAATATTGTTGCAAACAGAATGGAACCCTGTGCTTTGCTTTAACCTTTCCATAAGAGTGAACTATCACAGTGCCTTGACAATGGTACCTCAAAAAAAAGCAACCTTCCTGCATTCCTGAAAGAAAGGTTTGCTTTTATACTCTCTGAACATACTATAGAAAGGCCAGCACAAATAAAGGAAATAAAACAAGTCATACAGATTCTTTTCAAGATGCGACCAAAACAAAAAAAAATACTTGGAAGACTGAAATGTACTGTTCTTCATCAGACTGTTTTGAACATCTTGGGAGTGAGTTCTACAGAACAAATGTTCATTTTGCAATGACATTTTTTAATTCTTAACTTTAAATTTTCTACTTCTCAGTTAACTAAATATACCCTTGAAACCCCAAAACCATTTATGTTCATAGAAATCTTTCTAGGTTAGTCACTTATTAACATCCACTAATTTGTCTCTACCTCAATAATCAGTAAACTAGAGACTCAATAATCTTTGAAATAGATTCTCAAAAAGTTTGATCTGATCATGAGCTGCAATATCTCATGGCAATCTCATGACAAGAAGTACTTCACTTCTCCTCTAAGTCCAGAGAAATCAATTAAACTTTATAGGAAATTAATTACTATTTATCATGAGCCATAAAGAAATAATGTATGAAAAACATTTACATGAAAATGATTAATCTCTCTGACTTTTTAGGAATTAAGTGCTGAAAGTGTTTTGTATATTATACATAATCTTATTGATCAGTTATAAAATATTCTACAAATTAACTGTCTGAAAGTGATTGTCAGCACCTAGAATTTCACAGTAAGCATTCTCACTCTTAAATGTGATTGGACAAGCTTCAGTTTGAGTATTTCATGTAGTTTAAATTAGCCATGAAACAAAACACACATAAGAATCAGAAAGTTGTAGTATGCCATATACTAATGCTACAGTGTTTAAAACTATGCTTTGGAAGAATTCCTTCAAAAGCCCTATTAAGAAAATATTTCTGAAACCAAACTGAAAGTACTTTTATGAAAACTGAAGAATATCTATTCAATATCAGTACTGAGAATTTTTACATTAGCAAACTCAAATTTCTACCACTTTGAAATTTTCCTACTAGGAAAGGTCAGATATTCAGAGGTGTCTGCATATATCTATCCCTGAATACCTGAACAACTCCTTATATGAAAAGCTGGGCCTGAATATGTGGTCCAATAGTATCACAGAACTTTGCATATTCCTTTCTAGTGCTAGGCAACCATTGTCCTCTCTCTACTGACCTTTATACCGTCATTAAACTCTCTCTGTTTCTGGTTTGGTTCTCCCTAAATTGCAGCTTTTGATTCATATATCCCTATGACTGCTGAGCTCTCTGAATATGTTCTCAGAATACTTCATGAAGATGGGGTCAACTTGCTACTGTGTTACTCCAAAAACTCAAAATCAATCCAGCAACTTAATCTAACTGCAGATGGTACCTGTACTCTTTTCCTCTCGAAGTGTGCCTTTGGAGTGAGTTACCTAAGTTCTCCTTTTCACAATGTGTTTGCTGCATGCCGTCTTGATGGGATCTAGGATCTCAAAAGCAAAGAATTGGCAATTCTAGACCAGAGTAACTTTCCATAGTCTTCTCTGCTGCTGGAAAACAGGTTTTCTTCTTCTACCAACTTCTGACTACATGATAACTCTCACTTTAGATCTATTAAATGTAATTACTTGTGATTTGTGCAATAGTTAGTTTTTGTCATGAGATTAGCACTTTTCATCCATCTCTAGTACTCCCAGTATATGTTTTTATGTAAGTGCATTGTGGACAGCTATCCCACAGTGCTGCAGTAGCAAGTCTCTAGGTGCAGTGAAATCTGATTAATTTAGGCACCCAACTGTCAAATACATTTTTTTTCCTGTAGAAATACCTGATACTTTTCCACATAGACAGATGAAAGCAGCAGGTACTTCTGAGTGCCACAGAGGAAGATCCAGTATAGCTATATTTAGACAGGCATTTGGGTGGGGTTTAATTAATGGAGACTAGAAAACTGTAGGTGAAGAAAAATAACTGCCTATTTCCCAGTGAACTGAATTGCTCTCTAAACTCCCTTCACTAGTTATTGCTAGATCTTCATTGACTGTAATGGTAACAAATACCTAGATAGATGTAGGATTGTGTGCTGAGATAACTACATTTAATTACCTGCAATCAACACCTGCAATCTACAATTTAGGAGTTGAATCCCCAAGTACAAGGTAAAGAATGGGATTCAGCTCTTGCAACATTTAGCTGTATACAGTGAACATATCAGCTCAAAATCTTGTCAATAACCCACAGCAGAGATTAGATGCTAGACGGGTCTGAAGAGCAAACCAAGATTCAAAGGTGCCCCCACAGTTAGTGCAGAGGATTATTGCTGATGGTGTTCATAGTGATGGATAAGGAACAGGAAAAAGTAGGAAATGGAGGCTACAAAAGCTGATGTATTAGTGCTAGAGAAAATCATATAAATCATAATGTGAAACTGCTCAAAACTAATGTAGTTCACCACTTAAAATTATCTTGTATTCTGCAAAGTTTACAACATCCTATTTTGGTCACAGTGAATTCTTTATCCTGGGTGTTTTAAGTCTAGTACACCTTAAAAGGGCTTTGCTCTAATTACCTAAAATAGTTCTCCCATAGTAATGTAAGGATTTCAATTTTACACCTGCTGGATTAAAAACCCACAACAGCAGTCTGTGTATGTGTGATTATTTCCTCAAGCTGGATTTTAATTTTTTTTTAAAAACAGACTTAGTCAGTTAATATAACTGGAGTTTTTTAATTATCATTATTATTACTTGTTACTCCTTTTAGTAATTCAAATAGCAGTTTTTTGTAATTTTATATGTACTCTCCAGACTGGCCTCTTCCAGAATTTAACTGACAAATATGCAGTCCATAGAGTTAGAAGCTTTTCTGTAATATTTCACATTAATATGTTGTAAAATTATTTAAAGCATTATAATTTCCTGCTCTGATCTGAGGAAACTGAGGCACCAATACCTAAACCAGACGTTGCCAACCACTAAACTAGTGGCAGAGACAGGATGAGAACTCTTTTGTTCTCAGTCCAAACATAAAGATTTCTTTATGAGTGGTGGAAGTTCTTAGCTCACGGGCTTGAGATGTCTGCCTCTGGTTTCCTTATTAACTTTTTCTTCTTCATTGCCTCTTCTAAATCTATCCTTTCCAGTTCTCCTGTTAAAAATAATTCACCATGCCGGTTGCCTCTCCTTAGGCCGTTAAACCAGTATGCCAGTCCCCTGCTCTCAGCCCTAGCAATGCCTGATGCTCCATCCTGAACCTGATGCTTCAGAAGAATCCTGACTTCCCAAGTGCTTGATTTCTACCTCTCAACCCATACCTGTTTCACAGACAGTGGAGAGAAATAGTCACATATAAGACCTCTTCACCTGACCTCTTTCAGAGCTCCATTACTGGAAAAGATTCTCCACATCTAGAAGTGTTTTCTATCTCTGTCAATTATAAAAAGTATTTACAGTAGATAGCACCGATGTAGATGCCTATAATGTAGCTATCTTCATGTATATAAAAAAAATGTCACTCTGTCTTTTTTCTCTGTCAAAGCTGCCTAAGCATAGTAATTGACCATCCTTTGAGACACCCAGAGGTATATGGAAATCCACATGGCTCTGACCTCCCTGTGTCACAGGAGCTACGGCAGACCCATGACCTTCTGCGGCAGATGCTGTCAGCCAGGCTCCTGGCTTTTGCAGGCTCCCCAGTTATAGTGGCTTCTGTAGGCAACTGATCTGAGCCCAGCCAATCTCTTCTTCCTCACTCCCACTTCTGTAAATATCTTGCAAACTGTGTTCAGTGAATATGCAAACTGTCATGCATCCCTTTCCTCCTTCTCCAACTAGCCCAGCTCCAGCTTCTCCTGTTCAGTCTCAAAAGAAAATTGGCTCTTCTCCTTCCAATCTCTGCTGAGAATTGACTTCATTTTGTTTAGCTTCTTCTGCCCTTCAGACTTCAATCTAGACACCATCCATGCAGCCACCTAATGAATATAAATCTAGAAGAAAAAGAAGATCTAAAAAATATGTACATACCTATAATATACGTCATGTTTATCATACATCTTTCTTAATAAAAAATTCCATGGTCCCATATTCCCCATTCTGTACCTTCTCTCACCCTTCACCTTGCATCAGATTATGCCAAATCAAGAACATAAAATCTTTGGGGATTTTATGAGTTAAAGACTTTACCCTTGAAACAGGTCAGCTATATATGGCACGAAAATAAAAACATAGCCAAAACCAATGTTAATGATTCTTTGCATTGTAAAAGCTGTGCAAGGTCTTCAACCACCAGACCACATGAGTCATCCACTAGCTTAAAGATAGCCATTCAGGCCAAGGTAGCGAGAACATCCTACTTTTTCTATTATGTGTGCCCATTCATTGCAAGGAATTCTCATGTTTGTGCACAAGCCCATGAGCATCAGTAGCAGCAGCAGTGCAGAAGATCACTATAGTGACACTTTTAATATTAGCCAGTTATTTTGTATTCAGAATTGTTTGTCTCTTGAGGATTTTCTTGACAGACACTAAACAGAGAGACTATAGCAACACATTTTTTTAAAAAGGTTGTTTCTTGAGATATTTTTATTTCATTGTTAATCCAGTTCATTTCAACAATACAACTAAAAATCTTAAAAGCATTGTTTTGTAGAAACCACAGATTTTGACATCAAAATACTGAAGTACGACTGTTAGTTATTCTTTTTTTTTTCTTTTTACTCTTTTTTTTTTATTTTTCATTTAGAATTTCTGTACAGAAAGTGATTTATCAATGAGAGGAAAGGAAAATATATATCAATATTTTAACTTCCCTGGGGTAATTCCTGGCCCTGCTGAAGTCAATGGCAAAATCTTAAATGTCTTCCATGAAATTAAGGTCTGACCATATTTTTCTTTGTTTTAAGGAAATATGTCAATGTTAGGCATATGATCTCTTCCATGACAGGACCATTCACGGAAGTGGTCTAAAGAGAGCTGCCACAATATTTCTCCCACTCCCAATGCAACAGAGCTTTCCATTTTTGTATATAATTGGCAATATTTTGCTTCACAAGTATTTTTAGTTATTTTAGTGGCTTTAAATATGATACTAGGAAAAAAAAAGTTTTAGAAATATGGAAAATTAGATACATAGTAGAGCTTGTAGGTTTAATGTGGTTGTTTACATATAGCAATTTTTTCTGTCGGAGATTTCCTTGGAAATCCAGCCTAGCCTCTGGCTGCCACTCCAATAGATTATGAATCTCTTGTAAGTACTCTGCTGTATCTGTTAGCTCCATGCAGATGTCTTGGGCATTTGTGGCCCTCTCAGGTGGCACTAGCTGCATGTGTCTGGACAGCTGAGTTACAGTACTCAGGCAGGAATCTGTGTCATGTAACAGACACCTCTAATTGAGGATCTAAGCTTTCTTTATCTTTAATGCAGCTCCTCAAAGCTTGATTCAGCTGCTTACACTCAGCTGCTCTGGGTACTGACTCAGATCACTTTGGTCATCCTTAGGACATCACAAGTTTCTGACAGATATGAGATAAAGCTTGCAAAAGACCAATACCCTTCTAGCTTGGTATGTAGAGGTGAGGTAGGATGCCCAAGGACATGTCTGTTGGCCCTAGAAAACTATGTATGAACTCATGAATTGACCCCATTTACAGTCCTGCCAATGGGAATTTAAACATCTTTAGTGGGATTCAGTTGACAAACATGGGTATCTGATTTCATGCAACACATTCATCTGATGCTGGTAGGATCCTACAGAAAACCTTCATTCATTCATATCAGCATCTCTAGGCTAAAAAGGATGCTCTGCAGTGTTAAAATGACACTAGATGCATATAGTAGGCAACCAAAATCTTCAGTTTTGTTACTCATGGGGACTCACTCACATGGAGAGTAGGACTGCCCAAATAAAGATGTCTAGTACTATTTTAGATTAACTGTGTTATATCTACTGGCAACTGCTGCAGCTGAAGCTACAGCAGGGCATCTCCTTTAGTTCTGTGTAGATTTGGATTCTCTTAACTGTGAGTCATTTTTTTTGTGGAATGGAATCCTGCCCCTATACATAGAAACCTACTTCTAACTGCAAAGGTATCACATATTCCTACCATCACCTTTTTGAAAATCGACTTGCTCTGTTTAGTACCAGACTTCAGAATAAGGCTATGCAAAGCTGATCTCAGGGTGCATAGGTACCTGTCACTTCATTTTGGCTCCCTGATCCACCAGTCAAGATAGCTAGATGCCTCATTTAAGCAGGCTGAATCTCCACTCATGTGGATATAGATTTTAAGTATCTCCAGTTGGTTTTCTGCACAGGGAATAGAGCAAGGTTGTTGCCTTACTTGAGTGAATTATATCATGTGTTCCTGGAGATATCTAGCCAACATTAAAGACATGTGTTGGGTTGAGATTAATGGCATCCTGGAAGACCTATTCCTTTCTGTTGACTATAAAAAGAGGCAAGATGAGTAATGTAAATGCAGATATTACAACACAAATGTCTAAAGTTAGCTGATGTACATTTTGCTTTGGGTTCCTATTTTTCTCCCTTCTGCTTTTCACAGTGAATTGTATTACATATTCACTAGCTTCTGACATTGTTCCTTATTTTCGTTGATAAAGCAGAAAACCTAATGCTTTTCTTTCAAGTTATTTTAATGGAATTTTTACACTATTTTGCTTCCTGATCACACTCTTAATTTATTTTGTAAACTTTCAAGTTATACAGTGATATTTTTACAAAGCAAAGCCAGAAACCTTCTGATTAAAATATCTTTCCACGGAAGAGTTCAATCTTTTAAAAAGTGGATATTATACTTGCTGCTGTCTCTTTAACCAGTCTTACAATATATGATGCTCATTCTGAGTTGATCAGTAATTTTCATCTCTTGTAAAAAAGTATTTTATTAATTGAGAAAGTTTGGGGATTTATATTACACCAAACTATTTATTAGAGATCTACAACGTCTATGGAAACGATTTAACTCATACAACTTACATAGACTTGATTGCCCTATTAATATTCAACCCACATTTGAATTATGGGAAAGAGATGACTATTTCAAACAATCCATTTCCACAGGAAATAATTTTTCATGAGTTAGAGGACAGGAAAGAAGGTAAATGTCAGCGCTGTGGAAAGATTGACTCTAGGTCCCATCCTAAAAGACTACATAACTCCTTTACTTAATACGTTAGTTACCTACTCAGCTGTCCATATAACCTCTCTATATGAGCTCCTATGTATTGTACTCTCCACTGAGAGGGTGTCAACCTGTAATCAGTCTCTTTCAGGAATGTGCTTCCAGTCTGGAAGGTCTGGGGCCCCAGAAGAAAACACTTTGCAATAAAGTGTAGCTGAAGGTTCTGAAGCTGTTATCACAGGACCCTGTTTGCCTGCCTTTTTGACAAAAGCAGTTTCATTAGATCTGCCATGGATCTACATGAATTTACACAACTTAATAGAGTTCTCACCTAAATGACATATGCTGACCTAAAACTGGAATGATACAGAGAGAGATTATAACCCTTGCATACCAGATAGCTGTTCTGGTCAATCTCTTGCAGCAATATGTAACAGAAGCTGTTAAAATTGTTCCTGGGACAAAGCAATACATTGCAAATACAAAACATTTACTTTTTTTTTTTTTCATAAGCAAACCAGCTTTTTTTTGGGGGGGGGGTGTCATCTTTTTAATAGAAATTAGAGAATAATGAGAGTGCTTCTATTTAGGAATTGAGGGCAAATCATAAATTATAGTTCCTTTCATAACAAAATGGTAACCAAAGACAGTATGGTTTGTATAAATTAAATAAGTATATTTCTATAGCCTTACATTACTGCTGATATTAGCAACTGTCACTATTACTGTACTTGTGTATACTCCATTGAGCTTTTAGAATCTCAGCCCACTTATAACACTAAAACTCTATTAGTGTGTCTGATCAGATTGCATGTTTGAGGCTATAGGATGATCATCAATTACAAATCAGGTGAAAAGGGTGTGCCATTGTAATGTATTCCCCTGACTGATCCTCCATAAAGCTCACAACTGGTGTAGAATGACATCGTGGGGATGTTATTCAAGTTAAAGTTTCCATTCTTAGTTTGAAAATCTCTGGAATCTGGCTTCTATTTGCATCATACTTACAGAAAAAGCATAACAATGACCCTAACAACAAGAATACAAATTTAATACTTCCCATTATATAGTGTTTTTCAAGATAACAAAGGAAAACAGTCTCAAATTGGAAAAAAAACCCAAAAACAAAC
>VZTL01037814.1:7815-33186 GCA_013400535.1 Scopus umbretta | reverse complement strand
TTTTTTTTTTTTATAATTTTGCTTGGCTCTGATGGAAACACTTTTAACACCTGTCTGTTTCAGCAGGCAAAAGGAGGTATCTATTTGCAAGAACATACAGATGAGGTCTTCAAGGCATTAATTAAAAAAAAAACCCAAACAAACAAAAAACCAAAACAAACAAACAAACAAAACCCAAACCAAAACAAAAAAGCCTATCACTGCAGAGTCATGGGCTTTCCCAGCTTCCAGCAATTTGCAGTTCTGGGATCTCCCAGTCTTTTAACCTTCCTTTTAATGCTCCACTTCGCTACAGAACAGCCACGTTTTATTTCCCCTACTTGTGCACCTTGATCTTGACCCAGGAAGACAATTATTTAAAATTCCAGGGACCAGTTAATCTTTGACATCCTCATGGCAGACAGAGCAAATCAGATGTCTCTATAATGCAGACATCTATCTTGTTGGAAATGCTCCGAGATCAAAAGGTTACAGGTGAATGAAGAGCCAATAAAGATTTATGGAGCTATTTCTGCAGTCGAGATCTCTCTTCAACAGGGGCTGATCCCTCGTGAAACACATCTGGAGATTTCATCAGTGTTGTGGTTTTCATCCCAGTCTTGATCATGGGCTATCTTAGATATAAATTCAAGCCAGCCTTGTGGGTGCAAGTGATTTTTACATCTGGAATTCATGTTAATCCATGTCACAAAACATTGCATGTACAAGAAGTTTTTTCCTTGTCTGATGGTCCAGTTCTGTGTTAGTCTGATCGCAGCACCAAATTACAAAGAAAAATTTTCAGTTTTACTTCCTTTATGGATGAGTGCATTTTTTCCCCCCCCCTTTATAGACCAGACTGAAGGGTGGATTTGATCACCTGAAGTTAATTGCTGAAGAGGGAAAGGAAGAATCCTTTCAAAAGCAGATGGTTCTTAACAGTCACAGCAAACTGGCAGCAAGTCAGTTTTCTTCAAGCTTTGTGGACCTTTATCAATACACAGCTAACAAATGAAAATAAATAATGGAAAGAAAATTACATTAACTGGGTCAAAATAATTTTCTTTTTTCTTTTTTCTTTTTTTTTTTTTTTTTGAGGGAATGATATTGCCTTTTCTTACCAGCCAGCAAAGGAAAGAAGGCAAAGAGAATGAAGTTTTAAGATTTGTTTCTGGGTCTGCATGGCTCACTGATTTATGTGCCATGTTGTATCTGTTCATCAAACTAAAGCCTTTTCCATAGGGAATAATGCAAGCTAGTATACTAAAGAGCAAAATCGTTTTGTGCAAGGCAACAGCAAAGTTAGGTTAACAAAACACATATGCCTTTGAAGGATATAGTGATCTAATAGTTCTTCATTTGTAGAGACTATATTCAGTGTGGGGAGAAAAAAATAGCTAGGCATTTAATAAGTATGCTACTCATTGTCTGCTGTAAGGGCTTGTGCTGATACATTTTGATAAGCATTGGATAAAACCCCAAACTCACTGCACTCCATATGAGTTTTGAGTCTTTCAGGGCTTTCACTTAAAAATTCATTAAGAAATAACCATTCTAGGCAGAGCTCCAACCAGCTGGCATGTTGGCTGCCAACCCTTTCAGAAATAGGATTTAAGGGCTTTCACATGTTTGCAAACCAACCACTCTTGACATGTGTGAACTTTCGTTCCCTCCTCCTCCCATCCCACCTTATGCATAAAAATACCAGGCAGTTAATTCTAAAAAATACTGATGCATTTTGAACAGTTGCTTCAAAGCTGCTCTTACTGTGAAAGGAGCCTAAGGGATTGACGCACCCAGTTTCTGGTGCAAAGCACAGAAAGTATCTACAGAAAGCTCCTTGGAAGATCATAGGAAGCAGAAAATTAGACTTTGGGGTTTGTTAAAGCTGTGTAAGATGATAGGCCATTCTTTTGAAAACTTCCCAATAAGTTAAAGATGTTAGAATACTAATAAATTCATTTCAGAATAAAATAATCTACCACGTATCCTTTGAGAGCTTAATTTCTTCTCTAGGACAGTATTGCACTTAGGTGGCTCTTTACTGCTATTATGGTTCAGAATAACTTAGTCCGGTATTATTGCATGCTTTATCATGAATGTCTACAGTATATACAACATGGAAAGTGGGACAATGTCATCTGGCATATTAAACCGGATTTTCCTATGAAATTTGCTCTTGCCAATATTAAAACAAGTTTCAAATGAATGAGTTTCTTCAAAATCCCAGTACTGTGGCTTATCTGAAATTCTTTATTACTTTATTCTATAATATATATAGATATATAATATATAGAAGGTTTTGTTTCACTTTGTTTTTGATTTTAATCTGTCCAAATGTGTTTATAGACAAGGCTGGCTGTGCAGTTTCTTTGGTCTTCAGCTTATGGTGAAATTTAAAAAATGTATTTGTGCATCTGCCTATGAAAACAAAAAGCCACAATTCATATTAACCACCTCAGAAGTAGTTCTTTACGTTTTCCATACCTGCAGTGTCCCTTCGCTGTGGGAAACGAATCTCTGCATTTCCGCTGGCCCCTGGTCAAACCCACGACGTCTGTGTTTTGGATGCAGTTCTTTCTAATGGGTAAAACATCTGCTTTTGTGGAATTTGGTCCAAATCTTTCTGCAGATACAATAGAGGTAGAAGTCCGATTTGGGCTGAATGCCATCTAGGCACTACGCTTAAATAATAAATGCAATTATCTTGCTAATAAACACCAACTTTGAATTAAATTCATGTCTGTAGATATATTGGATGCTTAAATGTTAAGTGGAATTAATTAAAATCTGAAAGAGCTTCTGTCACAGGCAAAGATATTGTAATGAATAATCATGTTTGCTTTCAGTATTGTAATTACCTCTCTTTTAGAACTTGGTATTTACCTTAACTCACCAAGGGAAAATAGCGCTAAAGCTGTGACAGTTTTGCACAAATATCTTCACCTTAAAATAAGATCCATTAAACACAATAATAAGATAGAGAGACGTATTATTAGTAAGAATTTTTCTCTAGATAAATTTCAAGTCTATGGAAAAGATGGTGATGTTAAGCCACTGCCACGCGTACAGCCCAAGAGCTTTGTTAACACGCTCACTTGGCGCGTGCTCAGATTCACGTTGTAGCTGTAGGTTAAAATTCTGGTGGTTCTAATGGCTGTTTTCTAAGTCATCCTTACTCTCTCAATGGAGATACCAGAGATAATCTTGCTAATACACTGTACCTAGAGGAGTATTACCACTCACTTTTAAGTACTCTTAATCTTCTCTTTCCATTTGTCACTCTAGGTTGTGTCAGTCCTCTGAGCATCACTGAACGTGTTGAGATGAGTTGTTTGTGAAGCGTGATCCCAGAAGATCCTTCACAAGTACAGAAAGGTATGATTCATATTTAACAATGTGGAGACAGAGCTAACGTTTAGTTCAGACAATTAAATAGGCTACAAACTTGCTGCCAGCTGCAGTCTTTAAAATGCTTTACTGTGTCGTCTCTGTCCTATGCTAGTGTCAAGCCGTTCTCAAAAGGAAGAGAAGATGGTGAGTCTTATCGTTTTGGTTTTACTTGGCTTTTAGGCTGGAGAGTTTTTTTTTGTTCCATTTCTGTCAAACACTGACAGGCGTTCTTTCCGCAGCCTTCCAAAATAGTTTTGAACATCTGTGCACCATTCACCTGCCTGGTATTTTCCTTTCAAGTTTTAGTCTTAATTGGGATCCATGTAGATATGTATTTAGTTTATGCATTGAGCAGCAGCAGAAGAGAATATTGCCTGCCATGGAGGTGGACTCGGGAGAGGACTTCAGGGCAGGTAGCTCTGTGAAGACCCTTGCCAATCATAAGCTATTTCCCTTTAAATCCTTTATTTTTGAGGGTGGGGAGAGATTTGTGGAATCATGGCCATCTGTATGCTTCTGCACTGACATTAATTGAGCTCCTCTGCCAGGTAACTCTTTCCCTGTGGGCCCCTCTTAAAGAGAATTTTCTAGTTCAAAGGCTCTGCAGAAATCCAATGCATCTCAACTACCTCGTCTGGTGAGACCTCTGAGCCGGCACAGAGTTTGTTGCTGAAATCCCTCGATCTGTAATTGTAGCGAGGCTTTGTGTGATGTGGATCTCCATCCCGGTGGGATCCCTTGCGCAGATGGGAAGGCGGTGAGCGCTCCTCTTCTTCGATTCTTTGCTTCCTGCCATTTCTTTGAGGTTTTTTGAGCTTCGCCTGCCCTTTAGACTAAACTCCTCATGCATGAGTAAGGTCCTATACTTTCTTCTCCCCCTTTTTTTTCTTCCAAACTAGTAATTTAGGTCAAGATGTAATTTACTGGGATAGCCATATGTCTAACATCACACGCTTGCAGGAGACCTTTCCAGAATGCTGTTAGCATGCACTACTACCTACCTACCTAAGGTCCTCGTGCTCACCATAGATCGTCAGAAATGGTGACTTGCTTAGACTTTAGATGCGCAGATGCACTTGTTTGAACTTAGAAATGCAGCTATGACTTTCTGTTGGAGAAGAAAATTATGATAATGTACAAAAATGCTAATTGAAATTGATCGGTTTTGCTCTACATTCGAAAAAAGCGCTAATGAGGACAACATAATTAGACAACGTAACATTAACAGAGGGCGAAGCAGCGAAATAGAAGACTGAAGATGCAACGCAGAATGAAAGTGCAAAAAGGGAAAAATTAAATGTAAATCTGGCTTCATGCCTGCCTTTAGCGCAGAGGAGATAGCCTATGAGAAGTGGGTGCAGTCTCCGGGAGGGCAGGAGCAGGCGGCGGGGCGCGGGGTGTGCGCGGTGCCGGGGACGCCAGCGGTGGTCGCTCCCCTCCTGGGAGTCATTGGGCAGGGGCTTTGCCGTCGTCTGGGTTGGACGAGGAACAGCGCAGAGGCGTCCAGACGCCTGTGCCTCTGGGTACCTGATATAAACATGAACCAACCCTGCTCTCTTCAAAACGTTGCCCAGATCATAGGGTGGCTCTGAGATGCATAGAAAGAGGAAAGAAAAGATTTTTTTTTAAATTTTTTTTTTTTTTCCTCCATGAAAGAGATAATTCCGCATGAACCCATCCCAAAGTCCCAAGGTTCCTAAGGGAATTAAAGGTATCCTCTGCCTTAATTTATTTGACCAGTACTTTTAGGAGTGTAGTTTACCCTAATTCACAGGAAATGGTTTAACTCTCTCCTATGAGTTAAATTTTTATGCCAAAAATTGGAACAGTCTACCCACAGTTATCAATAAGATTGTTTCTTTCTAATCAGTCATATAGAAATATTCCAAACCAATGCGTGTGTAAGAAGGTGGATTAATGTGGGGTGATTTATTCTACCCAATAAAAGCTTTACAAGTAGCTTTAAGGATCAAGCAGCTTTAAAGATCACGTTATCTGATAACTATTGTGTTATTATGTCAGAATTAGAACATAAAATCATTTAATTACCCTATTCTCTATGTTCAGCACCTCAGGGTATTTCCCCTTTCCACATCATGAAATTGGCACATCCCTGGGCAGATTATAAATCATAAAATATCAGTCAGAGGTGAGTATCTTCGAGTGGAGATGAGCATTTGGGGGCAGGGAGAAAAGGCCAGGTAGAATTTGCTTTATCACTTTCTTTGAATTTGTCTTCTTTAAAGCCGACTAATTTATCAGGCATAGCAGGCAATGGAGAAGATTTATGGAAAGGGAATTTTAAACTCAAACGTGAATATTAACACTGGAAAGCTGAATGTACGAGAGGCTTTTTTGTTTTTTTTTCTTTTACCAATGAAGATATCACAAATATTGCACTGCAACTTCAACATCTGTCTGTGCAGCAAAACTAAACCCCACTGTGAAATGGGATAACAAATATTAGCATTTTAACTGCTCATAAACCGTGGATGTCATTTTATGTGGATAAGTAATTATATACAGATACTCTCTAGCAAATCATATATTTAATAACTTTTACATGACTTGGGGAACTTGAGGAGGGAAAAGGATAGCTCATATGCTGCTGATGGTAATCAAATTTATTACTTGTTATTATTTGAGTGAAATAATAACTACTTTGTTATTATTTCGCTCACAGCTTCCATGGCTGTCCATATTTATCCCAACTGTCTGTGCTAATTAAAGTAATTATTTAGTGCAAATAGATTTCCTACTCATTTGGTAGCTTCTTTTAAACTGTACAAAGAAACGAGCTGTTGAAATGCGATAGATGCGATTAGACCAAAAAAGGAGCAAAATCTCTTGTTGGTCCTTCAAATGATGGCTTAGAAGAAGAAAGTTTATATGTAGAAGAACAACAATGTTTTAGATTTGAGTGAAGAAGGGGCAAATGGATTGGTAACAACTTAAGCAGCTGCTTCTTTCTTTGTGGTGTTTTTTTGGTTGGTTTGGTTGGTTTTAACAGCTGCCAGAAAAGATGCCTTTGGGAGTTGGATTGTTTGACATTTCAGGGGTGATAAAATGGATGCGCTTGGTCAGAAAAATTCTAATGCCTTTCTCTGTCCACCCTGGCCCCCTGCCACTGACAGTTTAGCTCACAGGAAAAGATTTTTTTGTTTGTTTGTTTGACAGCTTTGAGGATTTTGTCTGTCTGATTTTTGACAAAGTCAGGATCAATGTTCCACCAGACTTGCTTATGTCTTATAGCCTTCTCATGGGACTTCTATGGCATCTATCAAGGTGGATGAATTCTTTTTCTAGATAAGCAACTAAAATTTTAGACAACATTTTTCCCTTAGCAAAAAATAACTGCCTCAGTCTTCCACTCCACTGGATATGGCTAGAATTCAAAAGCTTGTCATAGATAATCCAATATTTTTATTAGCTTTTGGTGAATAGAGACTCCCTTGTAATTTTTTTTTTTTTTGACCTCCACAGAAGTAAGGAGAATGTCCTTTTAATTTTGGTTTTCCTTTCTGTTGTCTACTGTAAGGCACTGTGTCTTGATTATTAGTACTGAGTCCTTTATTACAGCTCATCCTTTTTTTTGNCTGAGTTCTTTTTTTCCCCTCTGCCTTTTTTTTTTTTTTTTTTTTTTTTTTTTTTTCCCCTGACGCATTACTCAGACCTCATCATTTCACCTAGTCCATCAGGATGTCTTTTATGTAGAATCATGGTTTCTTAGGGCCTTGCCCATTCAGGTGTTGAATATCTCCAAGACCCCACAAGCTCCGTGGGCAGCCTGCTCATACTTGATCAATCTTCGTCATAAACATTTACTAGCTCACAAGCCTCGCCCTCTCAGAATAACCTGGCTGTCTGCTAAATGTTGGTTTGGGGATGGCATCTCCTGAAACCTGGTCTTCAAACCCTATGACCACAATTAAAAAGCACATATTTTTAGTTTTTCCATTTCTTCCAGGCATTACGAGTTTGAAAGACAGCCCTTTGCAGAATTTATGAACTCTGTCTGTAATTCAGAAGTATTCATTCATTTATATGTGCCTGGCTTTGTAGGAGCTGCCAGGAGCTTAAAGACAGCTGCTTTTTAGGCGTGATACCACTGCATTCCCCCAGGATGTTTACCTGGTAATAGGATTTTATTCTGTTTCACTCATGTGATCCCCTAGTTGATGTACATAGGGACTTCAGCCATGAGTAACACGTCATAACTCCCGAAACTGGTATAGTTTATAATTGCTTGGTCTACAGAAATGCTGAAAGGCCAAAAAATGATGCGTTAAGTCCTCTTGCACTAACAGCTATGCACACACTGTCCAGATTGACTTGTGTGAGAATTTAAGAGAGGATGTAAGGTAAACAACACTGGCTATACACTCTCCTTGGCTTGCAGTGCGCTTATATCAATATATTGTAACTGCTATGTTCTTTTTATACTTTAGATATGCAGCTAAATATTTGTCAGCAGTTCTCATTTTTAGTTTTATTTAGGAATTGTTATGACCGAATAAGCACCTTTTCGTATGTCATCTTTGGCAGGGCTTTAAATGGGAGAAGACTGCAGCACATCACTGAGCTTGCCCAGGAACTTATTGTATTCCCTGCTCATGGCGCTTGAAGGATCAATACCATTATTGTTAATGGGCCTCGCATGCATGACTCAAGATGAAACCAGCTGTCAAATGTTGAATTGCATTCAGTCTAACCATCTCAGCGTTATGCTCTTGCAGCACGTTCCCAGTTCAGCGTGAGCGGACGCAGCGCAGCCCTGCCTCGTGAATTATGGGGATAAAGCCACAATTAAGTATCAGGCTGTTTCCACAAGCAGTTTTCAGAATAGATTTTTATTTTTCACTATGGGAAACAGTGCAGCCAAAGGTCAGTGGAAGAAGTATGATCCCTTCATGCAGTTGTATGTGTTTCTTGCTTTGAATATCTCAGGGATGCACAAAAATATCTAGGTGCCCAAGAATACAGATGAACATGCATTGGGACCTGGCTATGTGGCCCGGCGTTTGTACCTCTGCATATTTTAAATGTTTTGAAATGCATTCTGCTATTTCACAATCTGGCTCTTGAACTTTGTATTGCAATTTAAAATGTGGTCTGACTTTAATAGATGTACACAGCCCATGTAAAGATATATTTTATCTTATAAATACGTTTGCCTTTGTTCAATATAGTTGGCAGTCTTGTTTCACTAGAGTGCCTAAAAGAAAACCATAATAATCAGCTGTGTAAAACTGATTTTATAGTACAAATTGGGTTGCTGGGACTGTGAGAACATTTTGATTGTTATTTTCTCAGTGGAATAGATTGATGTGGCATCTGAAATGACAGTCAGGGACATATTCTGAACTGCCACCTTCATCTCTTAATTAGTACAAGTAATTCTTTTGAACAAAATATGGTTATCATCGAGTTCATTCTGTCCCAGTGAGATTAAAGAGTGCTTGAATTTCACTTTTTTTTTTGTCCCAGGGGTGGGATAATCCCTGTAATTACATTATATTATCCACTGTTATTCATGTATCATCTCTAGTGATACTGGGATCTTGTGCAGATCACTTTGAATATTTAAAGCCTTGCCAATACACTTCTCATTCAACAGCTGAAGATTGCTCTAGTGCAAGTTGCTACTTTGATATAAACTCCCCCTCGTTGCTTGTTAAACATACGAAAATCCTGTTAAATGCTGGGCTTTAACCTCACTGTATTCAAAATATTGTAAATACTGGGATTTCAGTGTGTATAAAAAAGATGTGGCTATTTGTTGCTCCCATTCATGAATTGTGGCGTATGTTAAGAAGTCGCCCAGTGAAAATATTGCATGTAGAAGTCTTCAGTTGGGATATAGCTCTACTGGGTCCAGCACAGTGTAAGTGCTGGGTGGATGGCTGTATGCATGGGGAGGTGGGCGGTATGCTGAAAGAGAAACCCACCTCCCTCCCTTTCACTGACTTGCAGCCCATTTATAGATCTTTCCAGCAATGACCATACCTGTCTTTTCCCTGGCATGTGCAATTTTTAATGGCAATTTCTTACATGTTCAGCATGTCTACTTTGTTCCTTTTATGGTTGCTTCCAAAAATTTCATTCTTAACTTGCATTGGGGATCCCTGAAGAGATGATAAATTGCCAAAAAGTAGGACTGGGTTCTCCTTTGCTCAGTTGATGGTTGTCATGATTCTGGATACACAGGTACACAGTCAGGTCAGTTTTTCAGCTGTTTGCCTGTCTTACTCCACTACGCAGGTCATACAAGGCTTTTGTTCTGGACTGCAGATGGGAGAGTGACTTCCATTCCCTAGCAAATATTGACTGCTCTCTGCCAAAATCAACAGATGGTCCCACTGATTTTGGTCAGGAATGGGTTCATGTCTGGGTTTTCTTACAGTGGTCAGTCCTACAGTGTCTTCTGTGGCCAGGCCAGCCACTGTTTCAGAGCCTGCCTTGGCTGTCCACAAGGACTGAAAATTCTCTGCTGGTCTTTCCAGACGTGGTATCTCTAAAATGAGACCTTTTCTCCTACTTGGACACAGGGACACTGGCTGGAGAGTAACTGTTCTTTCAAGGTTAGACGCCTACTGCTGTAAGTTTGCCTTAAGGTCCCTGCAGCCTTTACTTTTTGCAGGTGGCTTCTAGGGGGTAATGTGGGTATCTAGCTTCGCCTTTTCACAGTATGCTTCAATTTAAGCCTGAAAGTTTCATTTGCATTTTGTTATCTGTTGTTTTTCCTGGCATTGTGGTACTAATACACTGTTGTTGAAAGAAAGAATTGGATAGGAGGACTTTAATCTTTCTAAAGCAATGCTTTCTACATAGTTGCTCCGGGTCTGGATTACCCACACCCCACTATTTCACCATGGGCTTGGTCACACAGGAGGGTGTGAGGCACCAAGCCGGCAGCGGAGTCTGTTAGCAGGAGGCTTGCGTAACGCTGTTTAATGCGCCAGATTGCGACTGAAAACTCCTAAGTGGTTTAGAGAAAAGCTTTGTCAGAGAAAGCAAGGTTGAGCAAGGCTCTTGAGGAGTGAAGCGAACAAGAATGCCCCTTAAAAGCAATTAAAATACATTAAAGTTGTGATAGCTTCTTTGTCACGCTGCAGTCTTGAGTTCTACAGAACTTGGGATAAAATACAGATTGATTTGTCTCTATTTTATTAAATTTGTAGGTGATCAGTACACACCCACGACTGCAGTTCTTGGCCCCTCTCCCCTTCATCTCGGAGATGATGGTGAAACACATGACTCAAGACTTTATAATTCATCAAGTGTTTGCATTTTGTTGGCAGGTTCAGCAGTGAATGTTGCTTTTCTGCACATATTGGAGGAAGAAGAGCAGGGAATAAATGGATTTTAATTTTTTCAGGAAGATCAGGGAAAGGCTGACACAAACAGGATTTCAAGCTCTGTTTCATGTGTGGCTAGGAGAGTTCTGCATATCATACAGAGAGAAAATGGGAAATGCCATTTATGTTAGGAATTTCTATGTGGAATTCCCTACCGAAACCAATGTGTTGTTTTCACAAATGGTGTCACCTGTGAATTCTTCAAGATTGACTGAAAGTATTAAATTCTATGCTGGTGAAATGTCAACATGTTAAAAAAAAACCCAACAACAGAAAAAAAAAAAACAAAAACAAAAACCAAACCCAAAAAACCCAAAACAAAACAACCAAACAAAAAAGAAGGAAAGAAAATCAAGTATCTCCATTTCGGATATGAAAGCTGTGGCAGATAAAGCGGTTGAATGGCTTTCAGAGGGTTAGACGGTATATTTTATGTTGACAGCGACAAAAGAGGGAAGAGCTCCAATTTTTATTCCTCCAAGTTCCATTTCCTTACTGCCAGGTTACAGGTTTACTCAGGCCCATCGTTCATCGGGCATTCAGTTTGTATATACGTTAGTAACCAGATAACGCTTTTCAACTGTTTGTCAGTCCGGATTATCCTATGCACCCATCAGCAAAGGGTGTAAGAGCTTACTTTTGCTTTGTCATGTAAACTTACTCTCCTTTCCACAATGTCAGTATATATCTTCTAAATTCAGGGAGAGGAATCACACTTCTGTACAGTGCGATGGCAATCCATGAAAGGCACCTTCTGATAGGAATTTTTTTTTCTTAGAAATGTTTTTGCATTGTGAAATTGGATTTCACTTGTGATGTATCCTGTATAAGTATGAAAAACAAATCTCACTAATGGCAGAATTGAATGGTACCAAGAATTGGGAAAATTGTGGGAACAGTAAGCGTTGCGGAGAGGAGTGCAAGCGAGGAATTCGGAGCAGAGCTGGAGATGTGGAAAGCAGGGTGGAGTGGCCTTGTCCGAGGCCCCAGCATTTTGTCTAGTTGCGTCATGGAGGACTTAACACGTAGCATACATAGCATGTAGGATTGTTTTTCAAGTAGTGGTGCTTTTAACAGGACATGGTAGGGGATTAAAGTCTGGGAATCCTCTTTAGCAGCTCTAGGGATCATAGCTTTCAGAAGACTTCTATAATTTCTCAAAACCTGTGATCAAATGCCAAATAAATAAGCTAGGAGGTTGTCAAAAGAGACTGTGATGGCCATTTAGGAAGGCAGGTTTTCAGGGCAATATCAAGAAGCTCTGATGTATCGTGTCACTGCTTGAAGGGAGATGCCACGGCGCACTGGTCTCCTCAAAATGGACTGAAAGTCTGCTCTGGAGACGGCAGCAATTAGAGTGAGTGATGGCCTGGGACTCAGACATCCCCTGCGTGGTGCTAACGGGGCTTGGGAAAGCGCCTGCTGACTCTAGCAAATGCCTTCCCGTGCAGTAGCGTCAAACAGGTAAGAGAAAATTTGCTGTACCAGAAGTGCTGGGCAAGCAGCGGTGGTTCCCTGCGCTCCCTGCCATTTTGCAGGGGAAGGGATTGATCATTTTTAGCTGCTGTAGGAATGCTGGAGCAGCCCGCCCATCTCAGAAGTGGATAAATTAGCACTTTATGCCCTGTTGTCTGCTGAGCTTATCTGTGTCTATGGATAATGCACATACTGATTTGGAGGGAATTTATCACACGCAGGGCAAGGATGAGAGGATAATCTTAGAAAAAGGCTTGATCAAATTAGGAAGACTTCGGGCTAGAAATTTGACAGTAAATGTGCCACCGCTGAATGCAGTCTGTAAGTACGCTGAACCTATTAAAATAAATGGGCTATAAGTCTGTTAATATAACATGCATTTGAGGATCCCACACAGCCCTTACACAGACCTGGCTTTCATACCGCCCGTTCTTCTTCAGCAGTTTCTTCTCTTAATCGCCCCTTCTCGAGCTGCCGTGGATTCAATCCAGTTGTCACACATCCCACCAGCAGTAATCGGGTCTCGGGCCAGAAATGAACTTCATCCACAGGCTGCGGGTCTGCGGTGCCAATTTAATTTACAAATGAAGCCGCGCTGCAGAGAAGCCTTTGTGAGCGTTCCCACCACGCGCCCGGGATGAAACTGGGGGATTAGTCATGGGTTGGAGGGCTTCGTGGCTCTTCCGCCGCAGCAGCCTTGCACAGCGCGGCAGTCTTGCACCCAGGATGCAAGCGAAAGTATCTGCAGGGGTTTCTCTGATGTGGGTTCCAGGGTAAATCGACCCATCGATATTTTGGGGTGGACCCAAATCCCGGGCTGCAGGAAGGGTAGCGCTGGTGTAGGAATGCGGTAGGCTGCGCTTATCACCCTTACGTGAAAGGAAGGTACAGAAGTCACAGGTTACTATAATTAAAAATATGTTAAAATAACCAGTTACTCCTCCTGGAATTAGACTCGCTGCTTAGAATGGCGTTAGATAAGAACCTAAGTCACAGAAAATATATATATGCAATCACAACTACATAGTTCAAAGAGCTCTGTCAAAAATGGGATGCCCAAAAATATGACCTACCTTTCCTTCCGTTTCAGATTTCCAGGGAGTTATTAAAAATTAAAGATGCCTTTAAGGAGCTTCCCAGAAAACTGTAAAAATGTAGGACATAGTGTACCAGCAGGTTACAAAATGAAACAACTTCTATGCAATATATTGTGCTGCAAAGCAATTTTGTTCCAAGTATCTAAAGTATTTCAATTAAGAAAAATAATGATCAAGGACAAACAGCATTTTAGTAGGAAGGGATTAGATTATTTCTATGGTTACTGTGCTGGAGCTGCAACTACAATTAAAGTTTTAAGATCCAGGTTACATTTACTTTTATTAAAAATTTGATGCTAATGGCCAATTTTTCATTTTTCATACACCAAAAAATTTTTTTTTTTTTTTTTTTTAGAGGACGGGATATAGACGAGAGCTCAGTGATGTAGCTTTATTGGTTTAAAGTTATTTGTGTGTTTCACTGCTTTGGCACCAAATGTGGTGAAGGTTTTGACTATTCCACATTTAGATCTTAACACATTTAAATTCAAATCACACTAGGTCCTGCAAGCAGTGAATTATCACTACTGTTGTTTCATCTTTTTTTTTTTTTTTTTTATTGAAGGTAAGCCCCGTACAACAAACAGGGATAAAAGAAGTATATTAATTTAACATCCTACCAAACTTTTACATTAGGGGTTTGAGGGCTGTTTTTCTGTGTTCCAGGGGAGGATGTTTGTTTCCTTTTAAATCAATAGCTTTCAGAGAACATCGCGGTATCGCCAGCCCTGTTTTGCAGGCGGTTCAGGAACAAGGTGGCTGGCTCTTACATTATCCAGCATCCAGGCAGCACAGCTAGCAGCTATGTCCGGGTAAGCCAAGTATCCTGCTTTGGGCTTCTGGGAGCAGAGCTGTAAGACATACTGAGTGAACGGGTCTGGGAAGACCTTGAGGAAGCCACTGTCTGCCACTACCTCTCCTAAAAGCAGATTGGTCTGGCCTCATAAAATGAGGTGGAGCAAAATGGGGCGAATATAAAATATCCGTGTGTTCCCGCAGTCTCCCAGACTTCTGGTCTGCCAGGAGATGTCTTTTCAAAGCTATGGTCTCTTCTTTCCCTCTGTTCTCCCGGAGCGGTACTGGAGTAACTACGATTAATAGAGGGGCACTGGAATAATTGTTGAACAGTATTTACATTAACGGTAAATGGTTGTACTTGGTTTTAGGGTTTGGGGATGGAAGTGGCTGCAACAGCTGTGCTTGAAAATATTTTTAAAGGTTGTATAAAGATATGGAAAAAGAACAGAAAATAGGTGAAGTACTTTTATCCTATTAAGAAAGGATTTGATTTTAACAACATTCCTATTCCTCATCTCTCCCTGTCTGTAGAACTTACACCAAGAGCAGCATCTGTGTAACGTTAGAAATAATCAAAGCTCTCATTTTCTTTGCGCGGCAAGGACAATGCCTGAATCGGGATGGTTCCTCTTGTTGCTAAACAAGCACGAACAAAAGATGCAACAAGAGCAACGGGGGAGTGTTTCTCTGTGGTGCTCATGCTTGTAGCCAGCGTCCGGGCTCAGCCTCCCTGGAGGTGCCCATCTCTGGGAGGGATGCAGGTCTGCCCCTCTTCAGGCCGTCAGGGCACTGCTCAAGATTTCACCTTTATCTGCAGAAGGAGCTTTTGCCTTGCACAAAGGCAGAAATGAAACAGTACAGATTAAAAAAAGAAGAGGGAAGAGCGCTGGAGCCCATACCTTCCCTGCAGGCCCTTGTCAGTAAAGGTGATGATACAAGGACAATGAAGTCCACTTTCTCATTCTGCTATATTAAAAGTTTATGAGGGAGAATACTTGGTTTTCATTTCTCTGTTGGGACACGTGTTGAAACCTGATGGTGATTGCACTAGCATTGCATTAAGATTTAGAAGACCCTGCTTGTGTTTGGGTAACTGTGCTGAGTCTTTCTGTCTTCTCAAACCCACAGGATCGTGTTGCTCTTCATCTGCTGCAGCACTTCAGCCAGCCTTGGCAGGAAAGAACTGCAAATCGGTTTTGTCGTTGTGGCATTTCATGTTCAAAGTCATTTGATTAGAATATGGGTTTGTTTTTACAGAGATGCTGGAGATGGTGTGTCATCGTATCCCCCTCCCAACCCCAATTAAAAACTAAAAATGTTTTCTGTTAATTATCATGAGTGATTTGTAGCTTATTTGCACCAGGTGCCTTTAGATTACAGCAGTCTGTCCAGCTGCTTCGAGAGCCGTACTGAGATACCTTTGCTCTAGGATTAGATCATTTAGCTGGACTAGAACTTAATACTAATTTCATATTTAGTAAAACGCAAACCATGTGCAGCCATCAGCTTCTGAAAGGGGAAAAGGGAACTGGAGGTGGAGCTGGACGCAGTGTGCCCAGCTGCCCCTCTGGACCTGGTTCTGGGATGGGAAGATGCTGAAGGGTCGGACAGCAGTGGGGTGGGGACGGGACCATCACCTCAAGGGCGCTGGGGACCCTTGTGGCTAATGGAAGCTGATTTGTGCCATTCAGTTCGTTCTCTGTTCTCTCCTGGCTGCCACCAGGAAGGCCTGGAGGTGACCACCAACTTGACGGAGAGCTGTTGCGGGTAGACAGGATGTGAGAGTCGTTCTGCAGATGTTCTGTAGGAAATCTTACCGCGTGGGATTGCAAAGAACATGGTTCCCTCCAAATTGTTGAGCTTGCTTGTATTTTGACAGTTTACTTATTGTCCTGACTTGTCAGGGAGATTCAGTTAATGTTTCTTCTCTCTTGTCTGGCTAGGGAAATTATTTGGATAGGCTAATTGGAGTGTTTTACACTATTATTGTCAAATGAAAACAAATTAGTAAATAATAAATAGAAATGACAACAAAATAGGGGATTATAACATGACATTTGGAAGTACTAGATAAGGTATATAAAAGTGGTAATTTTTGCCTTGCTGCACTAGCTGTACTTTCTGGACTGTACTTTCTTCCCTACACGGGGTTTGAATGGAAAACAAGAAATAGTGTCATCATCTCCACACAATTCTATTACTAAATTGTCAGAACATAGTCGTATTTCTGGCAGCAATGATTCAACTCCATTTCCACCTCCACATGGATCAGCAGTGACCTTGACATTCTTGGTCGGTGCTCTTGTAGAGATTGCTTGGCAGGTGCAGGGGCCAAGCTGTGGAATATAATTTCCTGACGATGTATGGTATCTGGGTGTGTAATTGGCTTCTGGGCCGTCCCTGCACAGCTATAGGGTCCTTTCCTGAGCCTCTCAGCTAGTAGTTTTTAATGACCAGGAAACCATGAACCATCTGTTTCCGCAGAACTGTGGGAACCACGCAACTGTTTCTGGATTTAGACATTTTTGTATGCTCCTCCCCAAAATATTTTAAGTGAGATCCGTTATCGAATTTTCAAAATGGACTATCGGGCAAAGAGTAGGTTTTTTAATTAGTGGCAAAGGTGGAATCATTAACATGCAAGAGAACACTAAAAGGCAAAATTGCATAAGCAGGGTCTAAAAAGTAAAATGGCTAGCCACAACGAGGGTTTCAAGCTCAGTGGTGCCCCTGGGGATGAAATGATGCAGTAAAGCAATGGACATTAAAGATCTCCTCCCCTCTCCTTTGCACTTGCTGCTTGGTCCATCAATGCCTGGGCCGCTGCCTGTTTGGCCATTAATGCCTTTCCCGTGTAGGTGTGCAGGAAGGCACTCGGGGCAGGTAGGGCTCTGGCCCTGCTTCCACCTACACTGCCCAGCGCAGCTCTGCCGGCACAGGGGGGAAAATGGGACGCACCAGAAACCATCCCGGAGCACGTGGAGCGGCTCCTCGGCGTGCAAGAGCCACGCAGGCAGCACAGCAACGCGCATCTGTCTCGGAGCACGTCAAAACCCACAATTTTGTCATCGCAGATTGTGCCACCGTGAGAAGCAGATAAGAGGGCGTTATTTCAAAGGAGCAGGAGATAAAGAGCAGCCTCACGCCACGCCACGCTGCTGCTGCAGGCACTATCTGCCAGGGTGGCTGCTGGGACACAGGACTTATTTCTCTCGAGCCTATTTCCACTGAAAGCCCGGCTTGCTCTGGAGCAAACCTGCTCTCTGGAGGCAAAAAAAAACAAACCCTCATGATTAAAGGATAATTCAGGATGTACCTGCCAAGAAAAATTTTAATATAACTGGAAAAAGGTTTAGGGCAACACAGTCCCTGCAGAGTCAGGGTTTTAAAGCTGGTTTTGTCTTTTCACCTGCTTGTGCTTAAACTTGTCACTCCCCACATCCCTGGCATGCCTGTCGGTCATGGTGGGAAACCTGGGGTTCGTGTGAGGCGTGTTCATTTTTTGCTCTTCTAATTGAGTGATATCAGAAATGCAAAAGCTAGAGAAAGGGGTAAAATTTAATGCTAAATGAAACGTATGTCTGTCAACACATGAACATCTCCTTTCTTAATTTCTTATTAATTACGCAGGGTTTTCAAAAGTCATCTAAAACTCCCGTTTTTTGTATGTAGGACAAGCTGAGAAAAGATAACGATATATTGACATTGCCTCTTCGCAGAGATAGTTAGTAATAAGATAATGACAAATGTGCCAGGCTTGCTTGCTTTCCTGTTCGGGCAGAGTGGACTGCTCTTCAGTCTTTATTATTTCACAGCGTTAACAGTTCACAGATCAGCAAAGTGCTGATCACAAGGGCAGTTTTGGGCTCCAGGTAATGAGAGAGGCTTGAGAGGGACCTGAAAGCTCTTGTCTAAATTAAAGTGATATTTCCACCTACTACTGTGGGGTTTTGATAGTAAATGCAGGCTCAGTATGGTTTTCATTGGAATCCATAAAACAACAAACGGAAGCAAATCCAGCCAGCTTATTGATCAGAGCTGGAGCCTCTTCTGCCTTGTTTTGGCAGTTATTTTCTCATGTTCTTGTCCTAAATATGAGCTGCTTTATCTGAGTAACAGACACTGTTGCATTTTTTTTATTATTTTTTAAAAAGCTATCATTTCAAAGACATTACTGGAAAACATTCCTATCTGCTTCTCACTGCCAATGACGGTCTTTGAAAGGGTGAAATATTGATGAGGACCAGCGAATGTACCCAATGATTCAGCAGCAAATTAAACCTAGAGCACTTAAACGTCTGTTTCTTTGTCAATTCCATACATTTTGGAGAGTTTGTGATTTGTTTCCTTCATCAAGGACCTGTAGTAATATAATTATATGTTCAAAATCTGTGTTCTAGATTTTCTTGGTTTCTTTTTTGTTCGTAGCATGGGGAGATGCAGACCAGCCGCCAGGACTGAAATCAGTAGCTAATGAAGAAGCTTTCAGTGTTTGTTGGTTTTCTTGTTCCTGTGGAAGTAGTTCCTAATCTTTTGTGATCATGGTTTAATAGGTTAAAACCTCATGAGTTGCCCACTTCATTTCTAGGACAATCTGTAAGTGAAAATAAACTCTGCCTCCAGCCACTAAGGTTTGGGTATGTGAGCCATCAATGAATTTATATCTAATTAGGGCACTAGAGCTACATACAAATTTTTTTTTTTTTTTTCCAACCTCTGGTGCATTGTACAAGTTGCACGCGTGGAAATACTAATTCCTTGTGAATTCCTTTAGCTCTCAGGGGCAGCAGAGGCTTTCTGCGTCTCAGGGGATGCTCTGGAAGTGTCCCAGGCTCCGGCTTTTATGAAGGACTGGATTCTCTGGAGCAGACAGCCAACAATAGCATCAGTTTTCTCCTGTACACTCTGCACTGGAAATGTCTGCCCATTTCCCATCAACAGACTGAAATGGAGTGAGACGAGGCAGGTACATGGGGTTTTAAGTACGGTTTTAATTTTAGGTTCCAGAAAATTCATTGTAAATAGATGCAGCTGTATCTACGTGGCTGTGCTCAGTGGTCCACATCTGAACTGAAGTCACTGTAATGTTCTTTTTCCTCAGAGCTACCAGTTATGCAAACTGAAGTTTTACCTGAGTCGGGATTGGGATTTTTCATTTTTAGCTCAAACCATTTAATGGAAAGTGATCTATCCGTGGAGGGAGGGGGAAAAAAGCAAAATCAAAAACCCCTTAAACACAAGCATCTTATTTTAGCGCTGTGTCTTTCATAAATACTAAAAGTTACTTTGTTTCTGCCAACACTATTTTTTTTTTTTAAATTAGCTTATGTTTAGAATACAATAAGAAGGAAGAAGAACCAGTTTCAATAATTTTCTTATGCTTCTAGTAGTTGTTCCTTACTTTATTATTTGCCAAAGTGCCAGAACTGACAAATTATCCAATAACACAAAACTGAAGGCAACATTGCAGTCGTCATAAAGCTGGATTAGTTTATAAAGCATCCTGGTTGTGTTTCATAAAATGAATAACTAATATTCAACAAACCTGTTGCAGATTCTTTCCCCGTTCCTTTCTCTTTCTTCTTTCTGGCACTAAAAGGAGCAGAAAGTTAGACATTTATTTACTTGTCAAGAGAGAGGAAATTCTTCAAAAAGAAAAATTGTGTGCTACCTAAACCATTTCAGGATGTGAAAGGAAATGCATTGGATTTCCAGTCAGCCTGGCACTCCTTTGGGTAGCTGTGTTCCTGGCACGGGGGGTGGGAAAGGGGTTTTGAGGCTGGAGGTGTTGCAGCATAGTAATTTTTTTTTCCAAAGGGTAACACTGAAATTTACTCAGTGAACTACTAAGTACCAGATATTGAATTATAACTAACAGCTGATTTAATATTAAACTTAGAATTCGCTGAAGGTGATTGTAGGAAAATGCAGTGCATCAGAGCTGGCAGTTATGGCTTTCTGGCACTTTTTGTTTGGTTTGTTTTTTTTTTTTTCCTTTTTTTATACTGTGAACTGCAGACACAGGCCGCTGTCTCATGTGTGTAGGTGTGCACGTTTGACATGCCCTGCTGTAGCGCAAAGGATGCCCAGAGACGACAGCGTTCCTGTGGAAAGTGGTGTCCGTGGGGCAAAACCGGTACTGAGCAGCAGTAGAGGCGGCAGGTCAGGCTCTGCGCGGAGAGGTTTTTGGATGAGATTTTTGTGTTTTGCTAACTTTGTCTTTGGGGTAGGTTAAGCAGAGCTCTCCACAGGGAGCACTGCGAGAGCCTCGCTGTGAAGTGAAGGAAGCAATATTAAGTCCTGCTTTTATATATATATATACATATACTCTTTAAAAGCTAAAGCATAGCAGTGTACGTGCATTAACACAGCTACACAGCTTCCAAAATAAAGCTGGGCTGAGTGTGATGGTTCGTACTGGGGGCAGGGCAAACCTGCCCTTCTTGAATTGCTCTGCAAAGCCATTCCTCCTCACCTCCTTCTTCGCTCCCAGGACATAGAGAGGGTGCAAATAAATCTACGGTACTTTATTCTGCTCCACAGCAAAAATAGTCACATTCTGGCCCAACGTTATGCAATTTAATAATCAAGAAATATTTTATGGCGTCATGTGGAAAGCACACCAAAAGCTGTATTTAGAGTTCGTTGGATTTGATACTGGTCCCTGCAGCCCGCTATGATGCACAGCCAGAAGGACGTTCTCCTTCATGGCAGGTCTCAGTAGACACAAAACCCTGAACTCGCATTTAACACCTGACACAGAAGGAGGCAACCCCACCACGCCTACTCCCATGTAATTATGGATTGTTTCAGCCTCTTGCTTCCCAGGAGAATGAGCTAATTGAAGTCACTTTACCACATGCCACTAAGGATCATCCAGATCTTTGACTGATCCTCTCTGGATTATTTTTAAACTGCAGCTCATATTTTACAGTGCCATTAATGTGCCAGGTCATCCCTGAATGCTTTCATGAGTACGTCTACATAACAAGGTGCCCAAATTAATTCTGAACGTGCTTGCTTACAAAGGAGGAGCATCTTAGTAACATTCATGAATCAGTCCGTAACAGTTTGTATGTCCTGGTTTGCAACACAACTAATTAACTAAGTTACGCTTTGTGCCGAAACCATACGGTGATGGGACGGCGAATGCTAGCACCTATAGCACGTGTAACTCCGTGCTAGGTCCCTCTTCCAGTTATGATAAGAGCTGCAAAACACAAACAGGGTCAAAATAGAAAGAACCTCTAAGTTGTTATATTCAGTCATTTATATTTAGCACCTACTTGTAGGACGGGTGGTAAACTGGCACAGGATAATTAGGTATGGTTTATGCTAAAAGAAGAACTACGCTATAGGACTGGGAGTTATTAATAGAGTTCATTAGGAACAGTTTTGAGACTGGTGCTTAACTTAGCAGTGTGCTAATGAAATTTGCCAGTGATACAAAACCTAGCCAGGTATTGCCAGTGCAGAGGAGTTGGGAGGGCTGCAGTAATGAAAATAACATGAATAATAGTAAAAAGTACCAGATTATGCGCTTTGGGACTTAAAAATGAAAAATTTCTGCCATAACTGGAAAATTACAGTTGTAGATGATGGAGGAAGAGAATGACTTTAATATTTGAGTAGATCTCTTCTTGTAAACCAGAACTTGGTGCCGCTATGCAAACCATTGCATATAGGATGCTGTTTACAAACCTGGTCACAGTTGTTCGAAAGGAATGTTAATCAGAACCAGTGTGGAAAAGGACTTCCCATCCTCCCCATCAGCACCACAGCCTGTCTTTCAACAGGATCCCAAAAGGACTCAGTTAAAACAGCCCAGCAGAGCCAGACAAGAGGTCAACTTGTTTCCTGCAGATGCGTCGGGATGAAGTACCAGATGGTGACTACAAGACCGGAGGAATGGTAACATGCAGTCAGATCAGCACAAATTTCTCCTGAACAAATTCAGACAAAAAATCTCCTAAAGGGGTTAGGACCTGGAACCGCCATTCTGCGGGAACAGACCACGCGATGAACCCCAGCGGTGTAGAGTGGAGACATCAGCTGACAAATGAAGTGGTGCGTCATGGTCGCCCGTGCTAGCCAGGGACGCGGTGAGCCAGGCTGCAGGCTGCTTTGGGTCATATGCTCCACATTGGTTTGGGTTTGGTTTGGTTTTTTGTTTTGTTTTCTTTTTAAGCTAGGTTATGCTTTTGAAAGGCCTGCCATGCGATTGTGGTGGTTAACAATACTGCAGACAGTCCATCTGTCTGTTCTCTTTGTTAGCAGCATAGATACTTTGCTAACTAGGAGAGGTGTGACTTGTGCTATCCACATGGAATAAAAAGCAGATAGGATGAGATTTAATAGGAAAAAAAAAAAAAAACAAACTCTTAAAGTGTCCCCTTCAGGGACTGCAGCTCTGGAAGGGGAAGGCAAAGCATAGGCAATCTTATCTTTTTTTTTTTTTTTTTTGATGCATTTACACTACCAGTGTGGCCAAGTCCCCAGGGAGAACTTCAGACAGGTTCTGAGTGTGTTTTGAGGTTGTGGTGAGAGCCATGATGTTCCCAGGGCTCTGGGAAGAAATCAAGAAGGTGCTGACCGATAATAGCTTGGCAAGTGAGCAGAAATTTTAAAAAGTTCCCTTTTAAATCTGTGCAAGACTAGAGCTACCCCTCAAAGCGGCCCAGACCCACAACTAAATCTTCCTTTTTCTTTTCAGCATGTAATTTCACAGCAGTCTGATTGCTCTTCCACAGCATTATCATCACACTGTATGAGAAAGGAGAAAATTACTAACAATTAGCTGAACTCCACAGGCTTCACTCAAGCAGAACCCTGCTGCCTTCTCTGGGAGCACTTCCCATGACTGAATTCAGACTTTTTAAATTCCACCCCCCCCCCCCCCCCCCCATTTATCATTTGGGATAGGGCTGAACAGAACCCCTAAGGCACCCCAGCACGGTGCTAGAAGAAAAGATCTTTTTCCTTCTTGTTTTGGATGCACTCAGAAACATGTCTAGAGAATATGGTATTTTGATAAGTGTATGTATCACACCTGTGAATACATTTGATCAAAGCAAGACTTACCATCACCAATGATCTGGAGAGGTAGATACAAGAGCAACATCCTATAAGTGGTTGGGAAGATCATTCCATTGAAGGTTTTTACTTTTGCAGTACTGTGGGTTGTGGTTTTGTGGTTTTGGGATTATTATTTTTTTTTTTTATGGAGTACATCGCATACAATGTGATGCAAAGAAAGCACCTGATCAACCAACACTACTTAGTCCAGCTAAGAAAATTATACAGGGAAGGAGTAAACAAATACACCTGGATAAAATGATGAGTCTTGTGCTACTGTAGACTAAGACTCAAGTTCTTTGAGAAAACCTAGTTGTAAAGCACTTGGGAAGTGTCCGTCCAGTGAGTCCTTATGAGTGACGACTTCTCAGATCCTGATGTCTGATGCATTTGGGATCTCTTGCCCGCAGGGGATTTCTGTAGGTTAGGTAAGCCCTTTGGCCGGTAACCGGTGAAGTGGGGAAATACCTGAACTCCGCAAGAAGCAAATAGATGATCCTGTGCAGGTATCTAATAAAAATAATTTTTTAAAAATGATCTGGAGTCCTACATATGGGGGGTTGCTAGGAGGGCTTGAAGAGGGACCCTACATGTCGAGAACAGGGTTCCCTCAATCTGAGCTGTCTGTAAGGTTGTACCCTACCCAGGGAACTGAAACAAACTCCTCTTTTAAGCACTGACCCCTATTTTATCCTTACCCTTGGGAAGCAGCAAGCTGCCTATCTGCTGCAGAGCTGCCAAGGTGAGCACAGGCACGTGTGGAATTTTGCTGGGCACGTGTGGAGTTTGCTAGCCCCGTGCCAAGGGGCCTGGGATCAGCTGAGGCAGCTCCTGCTGTGGGGGCACCGCCGGGAACGGGGGCAGCTGCCACAGCCCTTGCTCAGCTCCTGCAGCCCGGACCTCTGCCGGTGAAGCAGGCAGGAGCAGCCGTCTTTGCTGCTGCCCCCAGCAATAAGTAGCTTTGACAGGCACTTACTTATTCTGCCTGTGCCAGGTTCTAGCCCTGGCACAGGCACAAGGTGGTGGTGAGGACCTCGCCTTCCAGGGGCAGTTTAGATTGGATATTAGGAAAAACTTCATTACTGAAAGAGCGGTCAAACATTGGAAGAGGCTGCCCAGGGAGGTGGTGGAGTCCCCATCCCTGGAGGAGTTCAAACAACGTGTGGATGTGACACTCCAGGACATGCTTTAGTAGGCATGGTGGTGATGGGTTGACGGGTGGACTAGATGATCTCAGAGGGCTTTTCCAGCCTTAATGATTCTATGATTCACGTCTATTCCTACCCTGCTTCTCAGAGTAATCGGGTTGAGCAAGGTTCTAGGTGAGCTCCAGAGGCAGGTAACTCATCCCTATCGCTGTCTAACAGAGCATCTTTTAAAATCTGCAGGGTGGGCGTAATTTAGATGGCCGTGACCATTCCTGCGAGCTGCTAGCATTGGTGATACAGAACTGGAGGGAAGTTTTGGGGAGGTAAGTCACACGCTGATTCATTCCTGATGCTTTGATAACCTGTCAGCTGCTGTAAAAGCCAGAGACAGAAACATCTGTGTTTGCAAAGCTGACGCTGCTGGCTGTGACAGATGTTTGGGTTTTTTTGGAATGACACCCGGCAATCTCTGACAGTTGTGGCATTGCTGGGACTGTGTCCCCACGTCAGCCGGTGCTGTCTGTGGGTAGGTCTCTGCAGCTCCTGTTGCCTGATTAATTCTGGTACTTTTTGCTCTTGGACTGTAGCACTTTTCTCTGGTACTGCACTTTATTACCATCCCTCACCCCTCCAGGCATTTCTCCACAATATATTTTTCATGACTCTTGCCGCCACATTATATTATTCTCTTCCACCTCTGTCTCCTCACTCTGCTTGACATGGGGCTTTGCCCTGGCCGGGGGATGCGCTGCGCTGCCAGGTCCTGGGGCGGGCAGGGTGAGCTGGGCTTTTCCCCCTGCCTAATAGCGAGCTTCGCTGGGCTGATGCCTCAGGGAACGCACACGTGCTTGAAACAGCTTTTCGTCTACAGCAAGGAGGGTCCAGCCATTACCAGGTTGGGTACCACCATGCTCAGGTTCAGATCTACTGCCGGAGGGGCAGCAACACTCTTTGCAGTAGATGTCAGTACAGAGGTAGTTTAAATTTGATTTCTAGTTAGGAATGGTTAAATGAATATTTTTCAGTAAATCTGGCACTAAAAAAAAA
>VZTL01037809.1:0-22411 GCA_013400535.1 Scopus umbretta | reverse complement strand
GTAATTGCTATGCCCAAGACGGCTTCCAACCATCTTGACTTACCCAAATATCTTTTGCACTGCCTTTTTTGTTGAGCATCCTACAGAGGCAGTTTTGAGCAAATCCTGTCTTGAATAGGTCATTTCACAAGTACTGTTTTGATGAGTTTCTTTTTTCTAGTTTTGGTATTACTGGGGTGTGTGGATCTTCTGGAGAATATTGCCTTTGTCATGATTCAGCATCAACACCCTGACCAATAATACGAATACAAACTACTTATAGTTACGAATGGTCATAAGACAGAAACAAGTTATGGTTTGAGAAATCAGATAATGTAGACCAGCTGCTTGGAAGCATAACGTGACTGTCAGGGTGAATTACAGAGGCAACTTCACTCACTTTCCACAGCAGCATCAGGCCCTTGGCCTGAAGCCAAACATCAGGCTGGGTCACTCAGACAGTGGAGTTTTGGGGTGGTTATTTGCATGGTGCAGCGCAGCTCGTTGAGAAATCCTGGGTTTTCTTTTCCACCCTCCAACACACAGATAAGCACGTGTCGCGGCTGGCAATGCCACGTGTGATGGCACATGACGGCGGGTCATCCCCGGTGCTGTGAGGGGTGCCGCAGCATCCCTGGTGCTGCCGGGGGATTTTCCATGAGCCCCTGCCGTAGCTTTCTGCTCCAAAATTGTTAGTGTGATAATGCCATGCCCCCTGGGACTCCCCTGCGAGCCATTCTGTACAGGCGGAAGCCCAGGCTCTGAGCTGGTATGTTACTCAACCAGAAAAGAAATAGTGATGGCCATGCAAGGCTGTATTCAAATTTGACATTTTGGAGGCCCCTCTGAGAAGCCACGGCAAAGGGAACAAGTTTTCTGATGTGGATTCCCAGAATAATCAGCCTGGAGGCTGCTGCTGACACTGCTGCCCTTTCAGAGAAAAATGCAATAAATTAGAATTGCTAGAAGTTCTTTTTTTCCCATTGAATTTTTTGTTTTAAGTTGAGGAATTTCTAATGAACAGCCTCAGCAGAGGGAGCACGTCCAGCTGTGCCACGGGTAGGGGGAGGAAGAGTGATCTTAGCTTGACCTTATCTATGTAAGCAGAGATTTCTGCATTAAGAAATGATCCATCAGATGTGCTTTTCAGAGGTTTCAGAGGGTTTTAGATACTTTGTTTATGACTTTCTATGTTCATGTGTTCAGATCCCTCTTCTGTTTTCTCTTTTTTTTTTTTTTTCCCCCCACAGAGACAGAAGGTGATGCAACCTGGCTGCGAGGTTTCTCCTGCGAGGTATCTTCATTACAGAGACCCAAAGAAAAAGTGAACTTGAGTTATGAAAGCAGCAGATTTCAGCAATTGAAAAGTTATTACTGAAGTCACATTGGTCCCAGGGGTACAACCTGCTTCCCTCCGCGGGAGCTGCGGTGTCTGCTCCGCTTCTGCTCTGCATGGTCTCTCTTAGACAATTTGCCTGGCATTTGTCTTTTCGTGGAAGTCTGAGGAAGGTTTACTTCAGTAATGGGATCAGGCACTGAAATCTCTTTTTGGTTATTGCTTTCCATGTAGGTTTTGAGGGCTGTGACTAGGAAGTGGAAGACGAATCTGAATGGTGGAAACCCCCTCTCACTGAAAATGGCNTTCCTACTCACTCAGAAAAACAACATCTATAGAAACCTTCATCTAGTAAAAAAAAAAAAAAGAAGAAAAAAGTTCTTAGCAAACTTCCTCTGCTAGCTGTCTCCTGCCTGTCGGGAAAGGAGAGATCGGCAGTTCATCACCTGCTCCTCGGAAGAGGCTGGCAGCATGTTTGCTGAAAATATAAAATCAAATGCAAAAGCTGCAATCCTTGCAATGCCCCTGATTTGTATTTATGGCTGAAAGGGGTTTTGCCATAAAAGACCCGCTTTATGCAGTGGGGAGACGTGCTGCAAGTGACCGAGTCTTCAGTTTTCCTGAGAAAACTGGGATCAGAGGACACTTTGGTGTCATGCCCGCCCGCGTGGCTCAGCCCGGGCTGCGGGGGGAAGGCTGAGGTCCCATGGCCAAGCTGGCGCTCCCCGTGCGTGCCGGGGTCGGGGCAGAGCTGTACGGGGGAGGGTTGACAACAGGATAAATCTCTGGAAAAATTAAGCTTGCCTTGTAGTGTGATTTTCTGAGAATTTGTACCTAGAAGCAAATGGTGGCGGCGATGGATGGTGAAAGAGGTGGCTCTCCCGGCGCTGAGAACTTTGCAAAGGTGCTGTCGGCTCAGGGTGGGACAAACCCCTTGGTGCTTTAGGGACGTGCAGGTCTCAGTATGGACCTTGCAAATGGGTGTTGAGTCCTCAGGGGCTCCGGAGCCCTGAGACAGCCAGCATGGCAGCTCCTGCTCATCCTAGGGCTGAAACCGCATCCGTGGGAAACCCGGTGCTGTGCACGGCCCCTTGCAGGGTGCGTTCGCAGCAGCGGTGGCTCTGCCCGCACGCCTTCTGGAGAGCATCTTGAATTGAACAGGGGGCTCTTCCCGTCCATCTCCTCAAGCCACCCCGCAGAGCTCAAAGGAGAAATCATCCTGATCGGTCCAGGGAAGACTGCGCTCTTACCCCGCAGGTACAGATCATGGGGGCCGGTTTTTACCTCCCAAACCCCTCCCCTGGTGCCCCGATGGTTTTTCTCCCTGGGACATTTGCTTGGGGCACTGAGCTGCGTGTTGCTCCTCATTAACTGAGCCATAGCTCTGTTCATTAGCCCACCTTTCTTCATGAGGAGGGGAGGGTGGCTGTGCAGTGTGGGGAGGGATGCACATCTGCCAGCCTGGATTAAAGGAATTATGCAAACAGGAGGTGGGAAAACACCACAGACTTTCCAATGTGGGCTTGTCCTCATCCCTGCTGCCAGGGCATTCGGTGCTGATTTGCCTGCGTTTTCTCATTTCCACAGGGACATGTATTATCAAATAAGGTAGGAAGTAGGGCAGCCAAGCGGCTGTGACTCGCCAGCAAGAGCTCTTTTCGCTGTCCCTACCCTCCCATCTCTCTCTGCCCTCAAGCTGGGGCTGGAGCAGGCAGAGCTCCCGTCCCTGCTCGCCGTCGGTGTGCCTCCGCATGGGTTTGCACGCATCCAGCACCAACAAAACCAGCTTTGGCCCCTCATGGTTGTGAAATTGAGACTGATTCAAGTCCTGAGTTAACATGTGCTTGAGGCAATATTAACCCAGCCAAAACCGAAACCTGTGTTTAAGAGCTGGGTTATGTACAGAATCCACAGCTAATTTACTGAAACATAAGTTTCAGTTTTGGTGAAAGCTAAATCTATGAGAGCTCTGACTGGCTATTGGAGTGATTCATTTGCTCCCCAGATAATTCAAAATTTGAGCTGATAGCAGCAAGCACTCAGTTTCTCCTCTATTAGGCATCATTTATGGCCTGCACCATCAGCACATTTCGCCCTCCTGGGCAAACCCAGGTGCTGTGTGGGATAGCAAGCTCGACTGCTTGCTCTAATCGGAGGCCAAGCCCAAATTTCTAAAAAATGCCTCTCTGTGACTTTTGCCATCACGTCAGTTTTTAGTTCATCCAAAAATAGGGATGGGAGGAACACGAGAGCTGGCCGATAGGTCCATGCATTGCAGCAGACCGTGGTCTGGCATCTGCCGTGCTGCTGCCTGGAGCCCGGTGCTGGAGCTGCTGGCAGCATCGGTCTCGGTGGCAGTGACAGTAGCAGCGTACGCAGAGGATGTTTTTCCTCCCTCCCGGGCATCGCTGTGACTATGTGGAAAGCCACGCCATTCACAGCTCTGAAGCTTTGGAGGAGTAAGTGGGGGGGGTTTGATATTTCAACACGAAACAGCCCCTCTGCCTAGCAGTGGCCTTGCTACTGCCTGGTGAATCTTAAAGGTCTTTGCTCTGCTGCTGCTTACCTGGGAGTGCAGACAATTCGCCCTGATAACTCTGCGCACGTGCTGTTGTTCTAGTCTGTGGGATTATTCTTCTTTTTAAATCTCTGTGTGCTCCAGACAGCTCCTGATAACTGATGCCGTTTTCTGTGACTGTTTATTTGAATTTTCAAAATAAAGAACTTCATCTTTGGTTTTCTAAACATTAATGGGTCTTTTCTGAAGAATAGTGAATTGGTGGGGAACAGCACCCCAGAACTGCCTGTACAAGCTCTTCTGTGAGTTCGTGGGAGCATCCACAGGCTTCAGCTGGGGATCCTTAAGCTCACTATGGAAAATCCCTGTCCTTGGAATGAGGGTTTTTTTTCAATTTTTGTCTCCTCTTTGGTTCTCTGTCCCATGTCTCTTTTAGATTGCTTGGCGTCCAAGGTGCAAACTTGCTCTGACAACAGCAGAACCCAGTCTCCACAGGAGCCCCCCAGGACTGCAGGAACAAGGGAAGCATCACGATGGCTGGTAATGCGAATTATGATTGTAGCTCTAATCGCAAGAGAGAAAAAGTTTAAAATTAGAAGCAAGCACAGTAAACAAATCTGAATTCTGCAGGGAAGATGTGCATGGGGGCTTCTTGTGGGTTTTGAAAGTGGTTGATTTGCTTAGATAATTTTTCATATTCACTGATCACAGCTCTCTCCCTCGGAAAGACCTTTCAAGAAAGTTTCATTTCTCTGCGAAATATTGGTCCTCCCAGCAGCATGCAGCCCTGTAGGTCACCAAGAGCGCTTCTCAGGCAGCTCGAAATCTTGCCTGTACTTCAGCATTTTCTTTTTCTGTACATTAGCATTGCCATTTGCTTAGAGAAGCCCAATTGCTAATATGTCAGATGCCCACATCAAAAAGCTTTTGAAAGTTCCTGGAAACGGAAAAAACTTCATTCATTAAGCCTGTGTTTCACCTCCTTGGCAGATTTGAGTCTTTGAAATATATGCACGTTTGGAGACCAGTGCAAATCTCAGCATGGGTGTTGGGCTTTATGTTGCTCTCTCGTGGATGCGTCTGTTCATCTTCAATGGCAGGCCAGTGCTTTACAGGCAACTTTACCTCAAGTTTTGCTGAAATAGCCAATTTCCTTAACATGGTGGGATAAAAGGAAAAAGAAAAAAACGAACCATTGAAATTTACTCTCTGACTGGGAAATCTTGCTGAAATGATGGCAAAAGAGTGGCATGCACCCAAGCAGGGGGACGGCTAAACCTTTCGCGTAACTCCTGAGCTGCTGCAGTTTTGGGGTGAAAATCTCCCAAGAGGAATTTGATTTTCCAGCCTGTTCCTGACATTAGCAGGAATGCGTTGAACTCCCTGGGCTGGTCCCTAGCATCACACACAGCTTCTGCACTTGCCTGATTTTGAGCACAGCAGCACTTTGGCTGAACCTGTGCCTTTCTGAACACACGCTTTGCGCGCTCGGGCTTTGCAGGCAGAGGAATCCCTGGGCACAGAGCATGGCTGTTGATGGACAGTTGAAGAAAAGCTAGCAGGAGCTGCTCTTTAGCTGTATTATTAAACTGTAAAGACCTGAAATATGCATTTCCCTTTGGGGAAGATGCCATTTATGATAACCAAAATATGAGTTCACATTTTATCAAAACAGGGGAAGCAAGTATCTAACCTTCAACACCCCCTACCCTGGTGACTAAATTAACGGTTTTCTGCAGAACAGATATGTCGGTGTACAAGATCCTCCACCACGCTTTTCCCCTTCCACAAAGGTGAATCTTCGAGGGGGAGGAAAAAAAAAAAAGCACTCTTTTTTTGCATTTTTTTTTTACCCTTTTTGGGTGAAATCCTGGCTTGGTGGCAGCGCTGCCATTGGTGAGTCATGCAGATGAGTGTCACATCTGCTCCATGAAGGCGGTGGCTGAGGCAGCGTCATTTTCTGTGACGTGCAGTCCTCCGCAGCCAGGCGGGGACCATGATCTGGCCGAGGAGAGCCAGCGAGGATGGGGTGAGCCTGGGGCCGCCCACAGCAACAGGGTGATTCCCCCCCCCGTGGGCGATGGCTCTGTCTCCTTCCTGATAAGACATCCACCTGGGGACATCCTGGGCTGGGCCACAGGTAACAGAAAAGGCCAGAAGCAGCTCCAGTGGGACAGTTGTGGGCAATGCCCTAAACCGGGATGATTCAGACATCACCTCGGGGTTGGAGTCACTCTCCAAGGCTCTCTCGAAGCCCCTCAGCGCTGCAAGAGGAGCTGCTTTGCCCATGAGGCAAGGTCCTAAAGCTGCTGAGACCCCCGTGCAGCGTGAGCTGTTTGGGAAGAGATCCTGGAATTTTTGCTCCCGTGTCTTTGGAAATCTCCTGTGCTGAATAAAAGTTGCTTTTCATTGAGCTGAGCCGTGCTTAACCTGTCGCTCCCTAAAAGTCAGTATGCAGTGCTGGATTTTCAGAATTATTCAAGTGGTTATGGTTAGAAACGTGACTGAAAAGAGGGCACACAATGTACCACACCTATCAGCCGATAACTCCTTGCAGTTTTTTCTGAGTCATTTGATGAGTTTACCGAGAAAAACAGTTTTTTGCTTTTGTCAGCAACATTGCAGAGCTGGGGCTGAGCGAGTGGCACGGCTGGCGAGCCTGCAAAGTAACCGGCCCCCGGCGTCTGGCGATAATGAACTGCACTAATTAAGAGGGAGAAGAGCGGCCAGATTTTTGGAGGCTGGGAGAGGGTGCTGGCAGCCATGGAGCACTTCTTCATCTCCAAGAGCAAAGCGTGTCAGTGCAGAAGCTAATGGAAAGAGTGACGACAGGGCGGGTGGCACCCATCTGGGTGCTGGTGTGAATCCCTGGGTTTCAAGAGGAGGGTGACAGATTAGCACTTGTTCAAACAAGATTTAAAATGGCCCTGGACTGGATGGCCAGGTGATTACTTGACAATTAAACCTCTGATTTTTAAGGCACTGAGCACTACTCGGAGCTGAGCATAGCACCACTGCTACAGTCAATCTTCCCATTAGTGCCCAGCTATGATTAGGATAGGGCTGTCTGACAATTTACGCCACTGCAAGTATGTAAGAAACTACTCAAGTGCATAAAAAAATGAGTGGAAACATTTTCTTCTACCTGTGGAAACAGAATTAAGTTCCTTTGGCAAGGGGTTTGGTGAGCTACAATACTGCCAGAAGAGATGTAAAATCCTACAAGCATTTTTGTTCCAGGTGGCCAAGCTGGTTTTTGCAGATCTTTCCCTGAAGGATGCCAGGAAGGATTCCTGAGTTCACATACTGTTGCTGGATCTTTTTATTAAGTCTTGATTTTTCTTTTATTAAAATTACTGGAGGCATTTCTATCATTCACATTGTCTACTTCTGGGGATCTATGTATGAACCATTATCAGCTTCATATCTGAAATGCTGGTGCACCTAAAGCTGCTGTGAAATATGAGTAATGACAAGGAATGGCAAACCAAGAATGGTCTGTAGAGTATTATCAGATCTTATAGCATGAAACTACATTGAAATGCACTATTGAAACTGGTACCTTATGACTCTGAAACACTTTACTGGAAATCTGGTGTTAACATGTGCCTGTGGTCAGTTCTTGACAGCATGGCTCCTACAGATTGGAACAGTTTGATTTTTTTTTTTTTTTTAAGGTTTGTTTTAGGATAAAACAAAAGCTTTGGGATATTTGAAGTGAATTAATGTGGAGTTGGGTCAGCAGTGGATCACACTGAGCAGAACTGCAAGCTCATGGTAACTGGCATGCACAGGGCAAAGCTCTCCAGCGACAATGCTGGAGCAAGGCGAGGAACTGCTGCTGAGCTTCCCCGGTGTCACCGGCCATCGGTGAGTAGGTGTCCCGTCTCCTGTCATGCTCCCGGGCTCTCCAGGACCGTCTGCTCTGTTAGTCATTTCAACAAGCCACTTGTCTGCAGCAGCCCGGTGCTTTCTGCTGTTACTGAGATGTACCCATTACCACAGCAGCGATGCCAGCTCTGCGGTGATGCGAATGCAGCCGTCTGCATGGCGGGGTGAGGCTGAGCATTGGTCCTGGCAGCGGTCGGAGTTTGCATAAAAGACAAGGTAATGGTACGCAAGGCTCAGTTTTTAATTCCCTAGCATGGTGGCAGCTGGCTAGCAACCCTCTATGCTGCCTTTGCTTGTTATTTGGGCCGTAACTACTTTTAACGTGCCCTGTCACAACGTGCCTGCCATAAAATCCTCAGGGAGGAACCCTCCCGTTAGCTGGGAGTTGCCTGGCAGGGTTCCCGGGGAGAGGACCGCATCCCTGCTCCCACTGCGCTCCCCAGCGCTGCAGTACGCGAAAGGCTTAATTATTCTGAGTGCGCCTGGGGGAATCAGTTCCCATTTTACTATCTGAGCTCATCTGGATCGTCACGCTGCTGCGTTTCAGAAATCCCTATCTCTCCTTTTCCTCTTCCTTCCCAGAGCATATGAGAAATGGCTTGCTGTTTTGTTGAGGATATTTTCACGTTGCTGTAGCTGGCAGGTAGATGAGAGCCTCCCTTTTCCCCAGGGAAAGCCAAGCCTGGGCGATTCGTTTCCATCAGGACTCAGTTCAACGTACGCCGAGATCCCTGCTGATGCCATCCCACCTGCTCCGACAAGCAAAGGTTTCGGACCTCCCCCAGGTCCAGCACTTGGGGTAATCAATCGCCATCATTGCACACATACTTAAAAAACATATATGAAGAACAATCTGGATCGCGTCCCCCCCTCTGACGTGGTGGTTCTCCTCCTGGCCCTTGCGGTGGGGGTCACGCTGTGGCCTCTGCTTTGCAGGTGGTCAGTGACAGGACAGAGAGGCCAAGGGACCCCCACCCAGGACCGTGCAGAGCTCTGTAATGGAGCAAGGCCCTGCACCCTGATAAAACGACGTTGCACTCCTGTTCCCGTATCACCCCAGCATCTTCCCTCTACCAGCCTGGCTGGCAATTTTTAACCAATGACTGTTTCTTGCCTGCTGGCATTTGGCTGACCTGTCTTGAGCATCAGTTCGGTTACCAAAAGGAAAAAAAGAAGAAATCCCTTCTTCTCATCTGCAATTTACATAATTAAGTAAGAACTCATTGCCTCTTCCCTCGTTTCCTCACTGAAGCTGGGCGTGCACCGGGCTGCCTGGGAATGCTGCCGGTGCCGCTTCCTCTGCTCCAAGAGAAACGTTGGCTGCTGTTACAGGCAGCAGCTGGGAATTAGGGGAGGAAGGCAGCGACTCCCAACCACGGGCCGCTGAGGATCCCTCCAGCACCTCAGCAAGGGCAAATGCAACCTGCTGCCGACTGGACTTGCCTTTTGGCTGTTCTACAGTGCAAAGGCACAGGGGTGAGGGAGGCACGTTTGGTGCATTTGGGGTAGTTTCAGCAACCCTGTGTGCAATACTACGACTAGCCTGGGCATAAAATCTGTTTGCCTAGTCTTCCCCTGATGACGGATATACACTCAAGATTGAGCTTGGTTATCAGTAAATTACTCACCCAGGAAAACTTTATATAACAGCCCTGGCCCACAGGCAGTGGCACACCAGATGCACCTCCATCGCAACAGGCACACGCTCAGGCTGCTGCTCTCACCCAGCGCAGCGTGGCTGCTCCGGAGGCTGGCTGTGGGATTAGAGGGGCATCTTTGCCAGCTCCATGCCCTCTAAGTCCATCTGACCTTCCCTACTGGGTACTGGTAGTCCAAGGAGTTTTTTTAACTGCTCATTTTGTTTGTAGACTGAACTTAAGTAACACCAGAGGAGTTACAGAAACAACCAAACTCTCCTCGGAGCCAAAAGCATGGTGAACCAGCCTGGGTTTTGCACCAGTGCTGCCACGCTGACATGATGGCATGCCCCAGCTGGCAAACCCTGGTTCCCTAGAGACAGTCTGGATCTGAAACGTCGCTATGCGAATGTGCCTGGTCTGCTCCAGGACCCTGGCTGCATCAGTTTTTCTCAGCAGCTAATGCCTGCAGCAGGGTAATCATAGAGTTTGCAGTCAAAGTCTTTGCTTGCGGATAAAGCTTCCTTGCTGCCACTGGGCTGGTGGACTTTTAAAGGTTTGAGTACAATTTTTGTCCTTCCTCAGGGTGGTAGCTTTGGACTGTGCACAATGATCACCTAAGTCACCTATGCTCTTGAAAACGAAGTGAATTCTCCTGGCGCTGAGGTGGGAGATGTGTCATCCCGAAACCCTGCCCTCTCATACTGGGGCATCTCCGGTCTCCAAATACCAGGGACGTGCCGATGGAGATGTGTCCACCCACCTGAGGAGCAAACCTGAGAGCAGGGTCTCCTGTACCCAGGAGGTGAAGGCCCCATGTGCCAGGGCATTGATGAAGAAAGGTCTTGACAACTTTCTGAGTCATGCTACTTTTACTACCGTGCCACGTCCTATTGCCAGAAACCCTCCCACTTTGCGGGGTTTGGACCCCTGGCATGCTGGGAGGAGTGATGTCGCTCGGTTTCCCGCACCCCAGTGCCTCCATGGGAGCTGGGAACGGCCNAGAAGAACTTTGTCTATCTACATGCAACCTTTTACTAGTATTCTTTTTTATTTATTTTTTTTCCTTCTTTTGGGATCTTCTGTTAAATATTTGTTTTTATTTGATTTATTCTCTTGCACATGGGGAGTAAAGAAATGGGCAAGAGATACTAGCCAGTGTGTTTTTTTAATACACGTGTACAGGTACAAGTACTATATAAAATACTTATATTTTCATAAGCATTGCCACTGTGTTATTTAGGTGAGACAGAAAGGCAATATTGTCTTCCTTGAACAGGCCTCCCAGGCGGCCAGCTGTGTTTGCATCCTGCAGCAGCATGAAGGGATCCTACTTGTTCCTCTGCCTCTTCTCCATGTCATGCTGGTTGAATTTGATGCCGACAGCTGGGAACAAAATCCTCCACTTTGGACCCTGCAGGATTTCAATGAGCGTGACTGAGATTAGGTCCGGTTTCACCGCAATTAAAGCCAACATCGTAAGTATTGCTCCGGGCTCTTGTGGAGCTGGGGAAGCTCTTTAGTCGGCAGCTCCCGAAGCCCCTCGGGAGCCAGCACGTACATCACCATCTCTGTCTTCTCCCGTGCAGCAAGCCAGAGACCCCATCAAGACTCTGAGCATCTTGTCTTACCCGCACTCTCTGCACAAGGTTAAGGTAGGTGTCGTTACCATGTCTCCAGTTTTTCTCCAAATAATTTTGACTGGCTAGCATCCTAAGACCAGTCATGAGATGCACCAGCTCAAGGTGTTTGGGGAAGTTGTTCAATATCATGACTTCTTCTAAGTTCCTGAGAAACGCAGATGCTGGCAGACAGCACGGGTCAGGGAGGATAAAGTGATGTGGATCACTTATGCGAAAAGAGGTGGGTGTCCCGCTGCCGGTTTCTGCACCGGGCTTTCACCCTGACTGTCTTTCCAGAAATGGTGGGCAGAGATTTTTTGTTGTTGTTGCATGCGATGCTCCAGTTACAGCAGCTTTAGCTGCAGCTCCTCACCACCTCGGCCAGTGGAGCATGACGAGGTGAATCAGGATTTGGGTGGAAAGCTATTAAGGAATCCAAAAGCAGGTGAATGTGATCTTGGGAGGTGAAATATATTATAAACAAGTATTTTGCAGTTCTCTTACGCTCTAAAGCACTAGCCATGGGCCACTGCGTCAGGTCTCAGCCTCTAATACCCAGCTACAAAATCAGCTATTTATTTGTTGACTCAATGAGACTCGCTGGGGATGGATCACCTGAAAAATCAGTCTAAAATAATTTCCTATGTATATTATCAGTTTACATCAAGCATCACTGAAAAATCTTTATATGAGTCAAAACAACCTGCTGTGCTCAGCTACCACGCTTGGTTTTAGAGAGGGTTTATTCTGGGGAGGCAGGCAGAAAGGTTGGCAAGTCCAGGTTTATAGCACTTTGGAAGACCTTGCAAAAATGAAATTTATTCCTTAAGTCTTCAGAGAGATGCTGCATCACCCATCAACTCTTCAACTTCTACATTGACAAAGTCTTCAAACACTGCAAGACCGAGGATTCATATGTCAACCGAAAAATCAGCAGCATAGCCAACTCCTTCCTCAGCATGAAGAGGAAACTCACGCAGTGTGTAAGTCTTGGATATTGCTACCGTTTAGTTTCATCTGTTAGTATGTGGTATATAAATAAACCTAAGCATTTTATAAAGTTACACAATCTTCATTTATAAAAATGGTTTTAACAAGAATACAAAGAAGCATGATGTGAAGAGTGCATATGTCTGATGGGAAATTTTTATATTTGCCACTCATCAGTCAACTCCCACATTAGTTCTCAAGAATGATATTTATCCTGTCCCTCTGTCTATCAAAATAAACTGTTCTTAGCTGAAGTAAGGACCTGCAGCCTTTTCCAGATTTTGACAAGGTCTCACTCTATACAGTAATTTCCAGCATAATCAGAAACTGGTCTCTTATTTTTAAAAATTACTGCCTCAAACTAATAAATTCTATCTTATTTTTCTAGCATGAGCAAAATAAGTGCACGTGTGGACAGGAATCCACTGAGAAATTTAAGCAAATACTTGCAAACTACGAAGGGGTAAGTTGATGACTAAGCGTAATAATGAACGCAGATTTATCTTTACACCGGGTTGTACTCACTATCTTTGCTTACAACTTGTTCCTTTATATCATTTCAGCTGAATGTCACATCTGCAGCAATTAAATCCCTGGGTGAGCTGGACATCCTACTAGACTGGATGGAGAAATCCCGTTAGAGAGCAGAAGGCGTTAACGACCCACCGAGGGCTGGGGCTAACGAAGCTCCTGGGGCGTTGCACACACCAGCAGTGAATGGAAAAATAATGTACTGTATCAGTGCAGTTTTTCACGGATTGCAGCTGTGTTCAATCATGCACAGTGTTTGCTAGCCAGGTACATAGCGATGCATCAGCAGAGTCTTGCATTAAGGTGGAAATACCGAGTTTGATCAAATCAGCATAGCACTCGCATAGCTGACTTCTGTCAAAGGATACTCTCCAAGGGAAAATCTAAAAGGGTTTCTCTTGCTAGCAGACATAAGTTGTGATCACTTAATAAAAATATTGCTTAAATTATAACATTTTTGTATAGGGAATGTATATTCCTGAGTGCTGAGTGCCTGCTGGAACTACCCTGGTGTAGCTCATGCTGCAGAGCAGTGCTCATAAATCTGGGCCCAGTCTTATGTGACTGCTGATGATGATGATTGCTCCGGCTGAAACGAGGTGCACAGGGTGAGAAATGCTTCCAAGAATAGGTCCTAGCAGGTATGTCAGGCCTTAGAAATCTGTGTTTCCTTTTGAGGTGATATTTTCTGCCTTATCTGTAAAAGAAAACTTTCTATGCAAGATATGTGGTTGCTGAATAGGAAAAGGTTCTTGTATGCATTGTGTAATTTACTGACACTCAGGAGTAAGTTTTGTGGAAATCTGTTGCAATTACTGTAAATAAACCCCACTTGAAACTGTACCAAGTCTGTCAAAATTCTGAGGAATTATATGTTTCCTGTTGGCGAAACTTTCTGAATTGACCATGGTGCCCTTTCATAGCAGATACTGCCACTCCTGGTAATGCTAACGTCCCACAGGTGATGCATTGCTCCCGGCATACCAGAGAGACCAAAGGTTAGACCTGAATGGCACTAAAGCACCCCAGCTTGTCCACAAGACCATTTTTATTGTGCATAATGTATAGCTCTGCTCTGTTTTCACCCCTTTTGGGTTTTTTCAGCCGCCAGTGGCTGCACACGCATCGCGGGTACCCACTGGTTCTGCATGCTCTAAATCCCTTTTCCACTGGGGTTTCCCACAAGGTGTTAATACACATATTGCTGCAGTATCTGACAGTGGCAGAGGACTAATGTGTACGTAAATGAACCAAGACCACCCAGGTCATCTCTCCAAGCAACCAGGAGGTGTTATATACTCCTGGTGTCAGGGCCCAGGTAAATGCTGCTTATTAGCACAAGCTGCTTGGAGAGCAGTTGAATGTTTATGTCCCTGGCAGCACTCTAGTCCTAATATTTCAAGTGATAAAGTCATACTGCTGCATTCATTAGACATAAGGCTTGAGTAAGACTGGAGGGTAGATCTCTGGCTTGGTGCATTTTGCTTTAGGGATCAACTAAGCTGAGTAAGGTGTACCAAAGCTCCTGCTGGCTGTGGTGGCATGGGCACAGCCAGGGCACTGCATGCTCTTCCCTGGCTCTGAGCAGCTCTTATTGCTCTTCGGGTCAAGTCATTCCTTTTAGGTCTGAACCCTTCGGGCCTGCACAAACCTCTTCTCAGCACCTCTGTTCCCATGGGAGAGTCCAACAGTCTCCAGCTCTCCCTTTCCTGCCCACGGGCATGGGCAAGCTTCAGCAGCTGGTATGGACGGAGGGCTGGCTGTTCCCAGCTTGGGTAATTTCTAAGGATACTGCAGAGGTGATACAGGGAAGGCTTTGGCTGCAGAAGAGGCTCTTTACCAGCATTTTGTTATTATGGAATACAGTCCTTGCGTCCTCAAGGACGACCTAGTTACTGCTTTGATTTCATCCCCATCGTAGGAAGACCCTGGTCAAGACCTCCAGCAGCACACCGCCGTCGCTGCAGCCTTGTGTCAGTCCAGTGGGCACCGCACCTTTCATCGGGCGCTAGCAGAATGAAGAGCTGCAGAGGAGGAGGAGACTCCTTGTCCCTTCCCATAGTGCATATGCATGTGCTTCACGCTGAGCGGGGTTTGGTGATTCACTTTTAAAGGAAAGATCTCCTTGATTGCACACCATCCTTCCTCAAATACTTCCTTATGCTAAAGAAAAGCCTGTCAGGGCTTTGACTCTTTTAATTTGCGTTCTCATGAGTTTTTGCTGTGTGTCTTTCATTTGTCCTGGTGCCAGGGCATGAACAGGTCAATACATCCCTCTATGCTCTGTCAGTGTTCATGAAAACCAATCTTTCAACATTGTCACCCTCGAAATCAACCATTTAAGAATGACATATCTTGCACTTGAAGGAAGCAGTGATGCAACGAGGTACCACAGCTCATCGCTGACCAAAGGGCGTGTGTTTGGTGAACACTCTGGTGAAGGAAAAGGGGCTGCTTAGTGAGGTCCCTGTGGACCTGTCCACGGATTGTGGTGGGCTCTGGATCATCGCCTCAGTGAGAAGTGTGAGTTTTATTCCACATCCTCAGCTTACTCTGTCACAATTTATTATTATTTCTCAGATTTCATTGATTTTTGTATCCCGTGTGGAGGGTTACATGCCTCAATCCATGCATGTTTTATTGCTTTCATGTCAAACTAAGTTTACATTTTCCCATCCACTGCAAAGCACTGCAGCTGCCCAGGGACATGCCCCTTTGGAAATGAGGTGCCAGATGGAAGTGTCAGCGGTGGGAAAGAGCAGGAGCCATGGGCAGGCAGCTGCCGGGGCTGAGGGGTGCAGGCAGGGCCGGCTGGCAGGATGCTCAGCTCACCCACGTTTCTTGCCCTCTGCACATCTCCCAGGAGTTTAGCTCATTCTCGCTGCTCCCAGCACAGAGCGGGAGGAGCGGAGCTGAGAAAAAGGCGCTGGTGGGCAGGTTGAAGAGGAAGCAGATTTGCAAAGGGAGAGTGAAAGGGGTTTTCTCCTCTCAGAAATTTCCAAACCTTAGCGTTCTCCTGCGGCTTTATGACTGCTCACCCCTGGGGACACTTTCCAAGCGCACGCCTTTCCTATTGCACCAGAATAATTCATTTACTTCCAGGAACTCCAGGCAGGCGCAGACGTGTCCTGGCCCCTCCTCAACTTTTCCAATATCCAAGCCCCTTCCCACCATGCTGCCGAGGGGATGCGGCCCGGGAGATGAGGCAGATGAGCTATAACCTGACATTTGAGGTCCTAGCCTTGATCTCAGTAAGGTGATGACGACTGCAATGTGGATGTGAGAGCAGCCCTGAAAGCGCAAATGCAGGGCTGGGAGGGGAAACACAAATACCACTGGAGCTGCTGCCCTCCTGCTCACAGAGACCAAAGCTCATCTCAGCAGTTATTGTGGGGAGGTCCGTGATTCAGGAATAATTTGGGTTTTATCCTGGATGAAAAGTCTGTGTCTGTAGGCTAATACAAAGAGCCATTGCCCGACACCTTGCTGAGCTATCATACTGTTTTCATTTTAAAGGGTAGCTAATATTTTACTAAAACAGAAATAAACTTGTGGTGTTACTATAAGAACATCAGCTCAGGCTCTACCCAGGGTGATGCTCCTCATTCTTGATATTTTATGGCTTGCTATCAGAGCTGCCATATCATAACCAACACAGGCTCGGGAATTTGAATTTATCTGTGCAGTTTCTGCCCCTTCTTTCCTGAACCGCTCTGGCCCTTTCAGACACCTCCTCAGCCCCTCTCTTAGCCAGGCAGGCACCAGCCCATCGCATTTCTGGTGTTCAGGGAAAATTGCTTCTCTGCTTTGTCACAGCTTCATCATTGCTGCTTCCTACGTTGTTTTATCTGCAAGATATTCAGCTTTCTGTGCTTGCACCTGACTGAAAGACAGCAGTGTCGTGCTGCTGTTTGGAAATCCATGCATCAATAAATTGCTTTTCTCTGTTCAGTCATCCACTCTCAAACATAAGACCAAGAGACAACGTTTAATTACAATCATCCTCATTTCCTCCTGGATAAACGTGAAGTCAGCCAGGGAAAATGTGTGAGTGACGTGTGGCTCGGGTTTGTTAAGCAAAGGGTGGGTTTTCAAGGACACTCTCAGCGGGGTGGCTCCATGGCAGAGGAGCATGGATTGGGCTCAGTTGTTCCGACTTCAGCTCAGAAATGGGAGACTGGTGGTTCAGGTACTCTGGGGAATTTGGTCTGTGCTATGCAAATGCAGAGCCACTGAACACGGGTGCCTATTGCCTGATCAGCTTTATAGACTGCTGCTACGTTGTCATACTAATTAATGTCATTCTAGGTTCGATTCCTGCTGTTGATGAAAATGCCCATGAGATTCCTCCAAACATTTCCTGTTTAGCTCCATTAATTGTGGGTTTCTTCTACCGTCCTGGTTCGTTCGCAACACCAGATGTGGTGCTGTAATGCTGCTGTAAGAGGAGGAGAAAGCCCCCCCCTCACTGCACCCTTCCTGTGCCTCTTTGGGTGTGCTCTCCCCGTGCCCTCCCACGGACTGCGAGTCCCCCGGTCTGCTGAAAGCCAGTGGTATTCTTTATTGCTTGTACATAAAAACACTTCAGACCATGTCTGGTCTGCAGGTACTGCCCTCTGGATGAGAAAGCTTAGAGGAATCAAAAGCGTGAGTGGTTCTAGAGTTTTTTCCAGCTGCCTTCACAAGAAAATGAGATTTATTTAAATGCGCCTTCTGGCCTTTGAGAGCCCACGGTATTGGAAGGGCACTGGTGGGGCTGGGGCTGTCGGTGGGCTAAGCCACTCAAGCTCCTGCCGTCTCCCAGACCGACCCGCTCTCTCAGACCTGTACCTCCAGCCCAGCCACCCCATTTGGCATCACACGATTTCTCCTAAATCATCGCTGAAAGCTGAATTTAAGCAAAAAACTGTCAAGCTATAGCAAATTGTGGTAGCAATAAACAGTGTTGCTTGCTGATATCTTGCTCTGATCCTCAAGGTAGAGCTGGTCCCAGCTGCTGCCACCTTTCATTCTCTCGCCTTCAGATCTTGCCCTCCCAGTTCGGGGGGGACACGGCCGGGGCAGCGCTATCCCCCCCGGAGCTGCCCTGTGCGATGTTGCTGGAGGTGAGGAGGAAGGCGGAGTAGGCGAGGTCAGCATCCTCCTTGGAGCTCTGGGGAAGGACAGGAGGACACCGTTAGGTGGCCAGGGACAGGCAGCAGCACATGGCAGGGGAAAGGCCACCATCAACACGGGCAGCACCGCAGGGCTGTGAGCTTTTTGGGATGATAAAGGCAGACCGGACAACCTGGCGGGTCATGCCGATGCTGATGCAAGAGCATCGCGCCTTTCTCTGCCCCGGGAAGACCCCAAACATTTGCGGGCTTGGGACTCCGTGGCATGCCTGTCCTTGCATGTCAGCGTCCAGCTCACCTGCCCTAAAGCTGCTGGGTGTACTGGTTTCCTTTATCTCTTCGGTTCAACTGTTGGCACTTACAACACCTACATATCGCCTTTGGTTAGGGACTTCTAAAAAGAAGGGCTTGCATCCAGCACCTTCAGTTACTGCTGAGTGGTGCCACTTGACCATGATCTTACTCAGGGGGAGGGGAGGCAGGGGGAAGGCGGGGGCTCGCCAGGGCCACAAAAGCAAGTCACAGCCCTTCTGAAGGCAGAGACCTCCCTGCCTACCTCTGCCCCCTGAACCGCTGCCCGCATGGGAGCACAGCGCTGGGGGAAGGCTGGGATGTGCTCTGGCCTCTGGTCAGCTGCTTATCCTGGTGTTTCCTATTTATGGCAACAACCCAACCCCAACCTTCCTAACGCTACCTGGGGCTGACCTGGTGTGCTGTATTATTGTGTTTGCTAAAACATGGGGTCAGGAAAGGGTTAAGGTCCCCCCAGTGGGGGCTGATCTGCAGCAGGTGGCCAGATCCAGGCAAGATGGAGAGCACCTGGGTATAAATAAGGCCCCTGGCAGAAGGTAGCTCCTTTGGCAGAGGCTGGAGAGCTGTGCTGGTGCCTGCCAGGTCAGTGGGCTCTCTCCTGTCTCCTCTTACCCTTTTTGCCTTCTTTGTCTCAGCAGTGCTTTCTGGGGTGGCCGTGGTGGTGATTAATTCTGCAGGGAGAGAAAAGGGAGGTGTTAGGGTGTAGGGGCCATCGGTGGGCAGGCATTTCTGTGGCTTTTGTAGGGTCCTTCTGCAAACCCCTCCCCGGCACCCCTTGCCCTGGGGATGGAGAGCAATCCCACCAGTCGGCGACTTACCGTCCCCTCCTATCTGAGTCTCCTGGGTCTCCTTCATGCAGGTGTTATTGCTTGCGCTGTACTCCTTCACGCTTTCAAAGTCTGACATGCTGATGTTTGTCCTGTAGCTCCCGACGGACACCAGGTCTGTTAAGAGGGAGATGATAAATACCCTGCATGCTTGCTCAGCCGGTGCACGCGCATTGGCATCCAAACTGCTTCTGTGCAAGGAGACACCACGCAATGCCCCGTGCAAAGCCTGCGGAGGGGTGGTCTCTATCTCAGCACAGGCACCCGGTGGGCTGGGTGTTGGAGCCATGTGGATGGGGTCAGTGGGAGAAGCAGAGTCCCTTGTCTGCCCATCGCATGAAGGGGCACCGGGGGAGCAGCTCAGCCCAGCAGAGACAGCAGCGTGCACAAGGTATCGCCGTCATCTTAACATTGCTGATTGCTCTTGAGAGACTAGAAAAGGCAGGGACTCACCAGATCTCTTCAGCTGCCTGTATTTAAAAATGGCGAAAGCTGTCGCGATGATCAGGAACGCGGCACCGACCAGACCCAGGACTAAAGCAAGTGTATTGGGGCCTTGGCTTTGCTCAGAGCTGGAATGGAGGGAAAGGTATCGGTAAGCTGTGAAATACCTTTTTTTTTTTAATTATTCAAGACTGAATAATGTATATGAATTTCCAGCAGTCTAAAATCTATACAGGATGGTAATTCTGAGTGAGCAAGATGCAATTCTGTTAATGAATTGGATCCCAGCACATCACAGGGGAACAGATGAAAATGTCAGCCAGAGTTTGTGCCAAACCAGCTACATCAGCAGCTTGGTTATAAAGGGAAAGCTCTCTAATCTCGACAGAAGTACTTTCAATTAGTTTTTCTGTACCTGGTATCTCTAATTATTCCCTTCTGGGACTGTATTTTCTTGAACTGGAGATTAATTTCAAGACATCTTGCTTTTTCCTGTAACTTTTTTGCTTCTTTTCCTCTCATGTTTTGAGCTGCTATACCACATACACAGCGTGCAAACACAGTACCAACAACGGGTTGATACAAATGTCACAAAAAATGATAAATGACAGAGGCTTGGAGAGAACTGACCTTTCCGAGGCAGCTGTGTTTTGCACCCCAGCATCGCTGTAGGCTCTTCCTTGGGGAACAAAGCCACCCTCGGCATGGCTGGGGGCATCAAGGTCCAGGAGCTCCAGGTCATGGTTGGCACTCCTTCCTACGTTTCACAGGGAAGAAGGGCGGTTAGTCGCACGAGCAGCAGCACGGAGATGGTGACACAAAAACGAGCTGGGCATATTTGGTGCACGTGGAATTGTAGTGGGTTTTAGCTGTACGTGAGAGGCTCTTTACAATGGGGTTTAGAGATCTGAAATAATCTCATTCCAAAAAATTTATTGCAAAAATCCCGAGTAGGTGCTCTCTGCCTAGATACTTTTGAGAAGTTTTGCGTTTCTAAGTTCTGCCTCTAATATTCCTTGAACAAATTTTGAATACTTGGTTTGCTTTTATTTCTAGCTCTTTGCCTGCCAAAAGCAGTGAAATGAGGCTATTTCTCTCCATCTTCACTTTGACCATCATCCATTTAGGATGGTTGCATGTGGGATATCTAGTGTTATACTTTTTCCCTGTTCTGCAATATTCCATTCCAAGAAAAATAAGATACTGCACCAAAGCTGAGACTAAGCCCCTTGCAGCCCAAGGGGAGTTTGTGATAGTCCTTCCCTTCCTGCTCCCTACTGTTTTCCTGTTCATTAACATAATAAGCTCCCTGGAGCAAGTTGCATCTCTGAACTGCATGCAGTCCTTCACCTGACAGGTGTCAGATGTTGCTTAAACTAAATGATGTTATAAATTGCAATAGCAATAATTAGTAGGGACGGGGTTAAAAAGTAAAAATGATGTGTGGAAGGAAGTGATTTTTAGACTGGTGGGGTTTTTTGTGACCAGGAAGCAGAAACCAGTGAGCGGATAAAAGCATTTATGACAAGTGGTGCAAAATTGGGGTGGTCTTGGCACCTAGTTTGGGAGGCTGCCTGGATGAGAGCACTTCTGTTTTGAGGTGCTGCAACCTAGTGGATATGGAGAGGACTTCTCTCACAGAAAGCAGCATGATTTACAGTGCTGAGGAGCAGGAAGGCTCCTGCCTGCCTTCTCCTTGGAGCTCACCTTCAGTCACCTTCAGGTAGACTGCCATGGTTTCCCCGTAGAAGCCATTGCGCTTTACTCCACACCAGTACCACCCTTCGTCTGTCTTGGCCACCGAGTCAAAGCTTAGGATAACGGTCTTGTTGTCAGTGCTACAGGTAACATCTGGTCCCGGCTGCCTTTGGTCAGAAGCAGGCATGGGGGTGCATCTGGTGTTGTCCCACTTGCACCAGTACTTCTGGTAGGAGTAGTACTTGCATGGGTAAGAGCAAGTTAAATCAACCCGTGAACCCACTTGTGCCTCCACTTCCTTCTTTCCCTTCAGCCCAGGTTCTCCTGCAAGGGCAAACAGAACATCAAGGCTGATGTTAGTGGTTTCAGTGGTGGGAATGGTAGTCAACCAGTAGTGGTGCTGCTGGAGATGGTGAACCAGGAGATGTTTCTTTGAGGGAAAGTGCTCCTTACGTTGCTAAATTAATGTTAAGGATGCTGTATATGCATCTCTGGGTAAAAGCTGGGGGGTTTCTGCAAGGCTTAAGAAATACTTGCATGAGAAACTTCTGTGAACACTTTCCCATAAAACTAAAACCTTGTGTTTCCCTTTTAAAGCTACTGGGTGTGGGGGGATTGGCACAATGTTTCGCCTTATGAGCTAAAAGTTCACAGCTGGACCTCACATCTCTTCCCCAAAAGCCAGATCTGCTCCTTTGTGGTGCTTAGGAGGTTGTTTTGCACCTACTGAACAGGCAGAGAACTGCCAGCGTGTGAGCTCATACCATCTATGATCTTCAGCTCAGTTGACGATTGCTGCTCCTTCTCCTCGTCTGTCATGCACCAGTAATAGCCGTTGTCGCTGTCCTTCAGCTGGTTCAGGATGATGGTGATCGTGTTATTTGGGCTGTTGAACATGGCCACTCTTCCTTCATACGGGCCCGACACATACCCAGAGCTGTCTATGATCCGAGCACACCCATGCTGTCTCCACTTGCACCAATACTTCACCGGGGACTGTTTTATAGGCCCATAGTGGCATTCAAAAGTTACTGAACTTCCTTTTACTCCCATTATTGTGGGTTTTCCTTGAGGAACACCTGCCTCTGGAGATAAAAATGAAATGAACAGCTATACATGTCTAACTTTTGCACATGTGGCACTCTCCCGAGGGAGTAAATATTTTCAAATCAAAGCTGTTTTGGCTAAAGCAAGGCTAGGCAAAGCTCAGGGGTGCAGACAGTAGGATACTGTCCTGGCACTGGTAGGAATTAACCCTAAAGGGTCTGTCAACCCATTCTTTTTCCCACATTCACAGGGTAGTTATCTTTGTGTACCAACATTTCAAAGTTTTACTCCCTTTGCTAGGGGAAGGGCAGGTTGTCTCCTTTCTACATCTGTCATTTTGAGATTTAAGGGATTAAGACTTGAAGAGACAGTTTGCTTGTCTCAAACTAGCAGGCAGAATTTGCCTTCTGGAGTGTTGGGCTAGCCAGACTGGGGAGGATAGCTAGCCACTGCTGGGAAAGTTAA
>VZTL01037806.1:0-12051 GCA_013400535.1 Scopus umbretta | reverse complement strand
AGGTCCGGCTGTGCCCCCGGGGGGAGCGGGGCTCCCGGGGGTCACTGTCCCTAGCTAGGGTGGAGCCGGGTTCAGCGAGGTGGGTCCCCTTTGTTCCATCGGGGCGTCCAGAGCAGGCGGAAGGCCGGGGCGCTGCGAGCGTTTGGCACCAGTCAGGCCCGCGGTGCCGGGGCCTTTAGCTGGATGGCCCTGGGGGAGCGTCCTGGGGCTCGTAATTGCAGGGCCGGGGGTGGTTAGGTTGCTGCTCAGCCGGCCTTGCCTTTTTTTCTTCCCAGGCTTGGAAGTTGGTAATGGCGAGTCTCCTTTGTAACTCCTCTGCAGTATTTTATCAGTCAGATCAAGCACGATGTTGTCTCTACCGTGTAGTTTCCTGTGGCAATGCACCCCTTTCTCCCCTGCCCTCCTATTGTTGTGCGTGTTAGGAAGTTGCACACCCTCCTTACAGATCTGCATCTCTCCAGTGCATCCGAGAGACTGACATCCATGCATTGTATCTTTCAAAGAGGTATCCAAATAGTTCTGTTCTGGTCCTATGTGCTGAGTCCCCTTAACAGTTGGGGACACATTTGGTGTGTTCCTGGAGTGCATCTTCCAGTTTAGTTTTATCCCAGAAAATTGGTTTTGTATACTCAGGGTTGCTCCATGACACTATCAGAGCATGGTAGGTAGGTACTATCGGGAGACTTGCTTCAAAAGGTGAAACCACGGTGTGAACTAGAATGTTAACAGTAGACCCAGCCTCTGTGGACCACCTTAAAATAAGAGGATTTGTACAATTTTTCCTTCTGTAGGTGATCCAGTGGAGCTCTTTGTTTTGGCAATGGAGATAACTTGTGAAATGATGTTCAGAGTTTGTCTGAACATGGAGTAGTATTACAGCATTCATATAAATCTATTTTTACTTATAGATTAGTAGTCTGAATCTTTGTTTCTAAGGCTACCAAGATTAAGACATTTATTGATTCTGAGAGTGTAGTTCTGTTTTCCTATATTCTAATGTTTCTTACTTGACCAAATTAACCTTTCAGTTAGCCACTATTACATGTCCTGGATGTTGACTAATAGCAAATCGTAAAGGACTGTTGTGGTGTCATGGTGACGTTTTGTTTAAGAAGCTGTTGTGAGTGGGTGTGTCCCTTAACTTGATTCCTTGCAAGGATAACTTGCATGAGAACAGTGTCATCCATGCCCACTGTCCCAAGTCAAAGGCATGTGGTCTGGTGTGAACAAAGATAAGATGCAATCCAACATCTGTCATGATATCAAAAAAATTAACACAACATTAATATAGGAAATTTTAAGATCTAAAACCTTAATGTTGAATATTTTCTCATGTAGTAATGAAGATTAAACCTATTTTGTTGCTAGTGTGTTATGTGCAACTCATCTGAAGCTAAGCTTCCAGTTTGATAATGTTCCCAGATTATTCTGCTGTTCTAGCTGTAGGTTTGATCTCTGGCAGGACAGGAGAATGCATAAGTGTGTCTCAGCCAACAAATGCGGAAAGTCGCAGATATCCTTCATTTCCCCAAGTAAGGGAATAGCTGACACTTGTGTTCTTTTATTTAACAACTTGTAACCCTGTGTGCAGCAACAGCTAACTTGCAAAAATGGGATTTAAGATGGAGCAGATAAACTGTGAAGCAGGAATCCATTCTTTCTGAACGTGGTGGGTTTGTATTGCGGGTACATGGGAATGGAAGCAGCCATTACGCAGAATTACATATTCTGCTCTAACAGTTTTGGAAGTTTTAGTTTTTGTTGAACATTACTTTATTAGTGGTGCTAAGTTCAAATAATGCTCCTGGTTGAGTACTGCTGCTGGCAGTGATTGTTTCTGCTGTTTTGGACCTGTATACCATTTTGAAGTGGCATTGGTTTCCTTTGTCATACAAAAAGGGTCGTTTGGGAATTCTTGCTTTAGGGACCATCCCTTTGGTAAAGAAGATTCTATAGAAATCAAACCCTGATTGACCTGTATTAGTATTCCTTATCCTGATAGATGATTTTTTTTTTTTTCCTGAGTATTTGGTAATTTTTGCAGCAAGTAAGCTGATTTTCTCTTAGCTTTACTTCAGCAGGATGCAAAACATTGTTATCCAATGTTGTGATTTTTTTTCGTTACACTGTTTTCTCTGTTCTACCCCATCTGAGTCCATTTGAACTGTGTTAAACACAGTAGCCCGGTTCCCATCTCTACCTGACTCAAAAAAAGGATGTCCACATGTTTGTGGTAGCTCCTGGTTGAAACATAATGGTTTTATCAGTTGTGCTCTCCTGATCTAGATGCAATAAACATAATTTGATATTTTCCTTTATGTTGTTTTTGTAAACAAGCTAACAGTCAAATAAAAGCATGCCACATCTGTTGCTTTACTCTTACCTCCTGTCCCAGCTATCAGATCAGTGAAGGAAATCAAAGCGGTGTGGCATGATTTGCACTTGACAGACCTGCTGTTGGCTTTTCATTGGTTTATTATCTTACACATTCTTAAACCGATTAATTTGTTCAACATTGTTTCCCTGGACAATAGGTAAGGTGGTTGCTTTGGATTGCAGTTACCTGGGGAGAGAAGTCCTGCTTGCTTTTTTCCGCATCATCTCAACATCAGTGAACACGTGAGGATAACTGATAGATTGAGTTCTTTCTGTGTGATTTTTCTCAAGTAACTTAGGATGAAAGAACTAAGGCTTGAACTGACTTATTGTCTGAGATCTGCAAAGTCAGTTGGTGGTCAGGTTACCTTCTCTTTGATGGTATACAAAAACTAATATAGTCATTCAATTTAAAATTTCATGCCACGATCTTTCAAGTCTCATGGATGTTATGGATGTATGCAACTGCTTCTCTTTTGCTAGGGCATTATATTATAAAGGAAGTACTGTAAGACTAACAGGGACTGGATATTTTATAGAGATATTTCTGGAGCCTTAGCTTGTATGTGCTGGCTTTGCAAGATTAACTGGTCTGTTTCCCATGACTCCAACCCTGCTAGGGTTTTTTCTTCAGAACTAGGATATGTCTACAATGTGTCAAATCTTTCTTTTTTATTTTCTGCTTACAGATGATATAATTAAACTGAACAAGAAAGAAGAGAGAAAACAGTATTCTCCCAAAATAAAAAGAGGGCTTCAGCAGAATCGAACTCGACAGTTCAGGACACCAGGCTCCAAGTGGGGAATCCAACAGCAGAAAGGTGTGTATGTAAAACATAAGGTGGATAGTGCAATGTTGGGTTTTTTTAGCTGAAATGTAACCTAATGAAAGCATATGGATTGACATGGTCAACTCAGGTGTCTTTCAAATAGTGTCATATGCAGTTTTGATTATAATTCGGTTCTTTGTGATCCATTTATGTTCGGTTTTATTTCTGGTTCAGTGTGTGTTTGGCCAACAGGGAGCTTAGGTACTTAGGGGACTTCATATGAGTGAAGGAAGGATTGGCTTTCTTCTGATTTTTTTTTTTAATTTATTTTAATTTTAGAAATTGTGTTGATATTTTGTCCCTTCTCAAAGATGGATAGAAAGAGTGCTTATGCCAAAGCCTGTATATTAGGAAATGTGGAGGTCTTGCCAGAGCTCAGAGCTTTGTGCAAAAGAGCCGGCATATTTACATTTGCTAGGTAGAATTCTCCTAGTAGGTCTTCCCAAAATAGCTGTTACTGCAAACTGTAATGCTGCCTCTGGGATACATACACGGATAGTGCAGAGTGTCTGAGTTGGCTTATCTTGTGAACACCTTGGGATGCAAAGGAAGCATCATGTCAGCCTTCGTGAGACAATGTTTTCACAGTGGAATACAGAAGTCGGGGGGCGGGGGGAAATCATACAGGGGGCGAAGAGAGGAAAAGTGCACAGTAACAGCTTTACTGGGGATTCCCTGAGTAACTGTCAGGGTTTGGGTGGGTTGGTGGTGGTTTTTTGTGTGTTTTTTTTTTTTTTTTCTTGATACACAGGAGTCATATTCTAAAATGATTCCCATGTTTTAGTCCAGTACATGGCCAGCACCTGCTTGAAGTATAGACTGGTTTTGCTTATGGTTCATTTTGAAAAGTACCTTTTTAGCACTGGGTTATCAAAATATGGAAAAATACTGTCTAATCAGAAAGCTTACCACCTCAGTCCCAGCTAATGAAGTGGTTAAGTTAATACGTGCAATTTCTTGTTTAGTAGCGTTCATGTAAAACAAATACGCATCTGTCTGGTGTATTCACAGTGATCCCCATTTTATCTTTGTTGTTGCTTAATATTTCTTGTAGCAGCAGCTTGTAGTAGGCACCTTAGACACAAACATCTTTGGGGATCTGTGTAATGTCATGTTGCTCAGGGCTCAAAGGAGTTTTGCTTTTTATACAGGGCACAGTGTATGAAAAAACACAGCAGTGTTACTTAATCTGTGGATCTTTAGTAAATTGGTGACAGTGCAGGAGAATATTTTACATCATTCTTCCTAAGTGTAAAAATTTTTGCGTAGGCGAAAGAGTAAGTGGATTTAAATTGTAGATTATCAAACATGTAAGCTTCTATTTATGACTGCAGTTGTCAAATTCAATTGTTTACGATCCAAAGGGCACAAAAGAAGCAAGTATTAGAATTTAGAATTTTAAGAGGAACTTGAGTTGGAAATATAAAACTCTAAATACAGCCGTCTTGGCAGTTACTTTTCTCTCTTGGAACCTTCTCTCCTTGCCTGCCCTTGCTCTAGGAGAAAGCAAAAATTTTTTTGCAAAATTGCCAGATTCAAGACACGTTGAAACATTGTGAATAGCTTTAATTGCTCCCTCCTGTACAGCTCCACACATTTTCTCCAAAGCAAAGCAAAACTCTCTTATATTGGTTTTTTTTGAGCAGAAGGTATCATTAAATAGTTCTTCTGAGCATTCTTGTTATTAGTAGCTTATGACCAATGGTCCGTTGCCATTGAAGTTATTCTGATAAGTAACAAATCCTCTGTTGTTTGTGGACAGCTTCAGAAACCACAAATGATCGACAGCATTCAATTCCTTGTGGTTTTAGAAGTGGCTGCCAAACTCTCTGGAAAGAAGCGAGAAACTTGAGCTGGGACTCTTTTCAGCTTTTGGGGGGGAGAAACAGAGAGAACAACATTGTTCATTTAAATAAAAGTTGTCCTTGGTGATACACAGAATGCAACTGTACAAAACCCTGTGCAGCCTGAGCTAACTTTGAGGTTGTTGTTTATTTGAGCAGAGGGCGCAGAGAGCTTGTGAGGTCCCTTTCAGCCTAAGTAACCCCATTTCTCAGCTTTTCTATTTGAAAAGAGCATTTGCTAACAATCCACAAAGTGTGGGTACATAGCAGTCTCTCCATGGCCAATTTACCTAAGCTGGGTTCTGACTGATGGCTTACCTCATGTGATAGCTCCTGTCTCATGAAGCAGCACAGCATTTAGTCGATGCTATGAAGTCAGATATGTCAAAGCTAGATATGTCTGTTGCTATAGAGCTGCCTCCTCAGTCTTACATTTATCTTGCAGTCTAAGGTTCTAAAGAGAATGATAGTTGAGGATAAAACTGAAGCATGGTCTGTATTCATAGCATGAAGCTAAATGGCTCCAGACAGGGTTAACCAAACCCCCGTAACTAGAGATTTCAGATGTTTATACTACAGACCTCAGACTTACAAGCCTTTTATATTCAAAGGCTGCTTTCAGTTCTCAGTTTCGTCCAGACTGCTGTGCAGACTTCTAATTGAAAACACTTTAAATGTGATGTAATTCATATGCTGTTTGATATGGTTTTGTGGGCCAGTTCCTATATTCTTTTTAAGTCATGTCTTGGGAACCACTGATCTGAATAAATAAGCTTTGAAGTTGCTTTTTTTTCCTTTTCTTTAAATTAAACTGGTAATTTAAAGTTTGCTGAATGGGTGGGGAGCTCATTTTTTTGGTTGGTTGCGTTATTCAGCACTTGATGAAGTTCCATTTTGGAGTATTTTGGTAGTTTTCTATGCCAGAATGACTCTTAAGTTGTCCCTGTAGACATGTCAAATAACAAATTTTCAACAGAAATTAGTGCAATGAACTAGAGCAAAACTGTGATCTATATGAGAAGCTATTATTGTTGTGCTAGGGCTTTGTGACAGACCTGCTAAAATAACCAAATGGCCAAATAGTCTTCGAGTGCAGTGACAGCTTCTGCTCTAAGGCTTGAAGTGTGCAGCCAAATAACTTGGGTTGCCTGCATAGCATCTTAAAGCAATAAGCTTTTTCTTTCAGTAGGAATTGTTGAACTCTTCATGCTTGTTGCAGGTTATGGTAAAAATCGTTTGGGACGCAGAAAGAAGATAGCAGGGAAGAAGCGTTCTTATGGAGTTATAACTGGCTTGGCAGCCAAGAAAGCAATGGGTTCACGCAAAGGAATTAGTCCTCTGAACAGACAGCCACTTAGCGAGAAGGTAATTAATGCAATTCCAGCGGTTCATGTAAAAGCAGATTAAAAAGTGAAACACAATGGCTTCAGAACAGTGCTACTGAAATATAAAATCGAGCCATTTGTACAACCTTTTTATTAATTTGGGCATGTGTTAGCTGAGTTCTTGTTTGTTTTGAAAGGGGTGGTTAATGACTAAAAAATGAAAGTTTTTTGACACCTAATTGGGTGGCAAGTCATGAAAATTGAAGTACAGAAGTATATTTTGTGCAAGTATGGAGGCAGTTACTGTATTTTTATAAGAAAAGCTCACTTACTAGGATTTCTTGTCTTTGCATTGCTCTGTTACAAACAAATGATTCAGCCGACATGCAGGTGTTAAGCACGTGCCTGTTACAAAAATGGAAGTTTTTGCAAAATACTTAACTCCATGAGCAGGCTTCCTCTTTTGCACTCGTCCAGTGCATTGTTGCCTGCTCCATCTCATTCAGTATTGTAGAATGGGGATTGCTTTTGGGTTTGTGAAGAAGAGTAGTTTTAAAGATGTGTGGAGATGTATTTTGTCAGTTTAGAGAGATACAGTAATCGAAAAGTAACTGCTAAGCTCTGCTATTTTTTTTGCATGGTAGTGAGAGGAATACAGAATTCATGGAAGTGTAGAAAGTATTTTCAAATTATACCAGTCTGTGAAATGTAGGCAAAGCCAAATGTATTTTATATGCAGTTTGTAATTAGAAATTGAAGGAAAAGTGCTCATGTGTATACAGTATACATATGTGCTGTCTGTATTTATTGGTTTTTAAGAACGCACAGCGGAATTATCCAGTTTTGAAAAAGAAAACAAACCTGCAGAGACAATCTGAAATGCAGAGAAAACAAGCTCCAGCCCTCAGGAGGCCTGCCCCACTAAACAGAAGGTAAAATACCAAGTCTGCTTTCTGAACTCTTCTTGACAGCTTTCCATAATGAGTCTTGTTTGACAGGACTGAGTCCAAGAGAAGACGGTAGGTACTGGCAGTAGTAATATGGTCGAGACTATCGTGTGTATGAAGTTCTGCAAATCTGGAAGCCAAGCCTGGGACAAACGTGGTCTCGATACAAAGCCAGATACTAATTGCCATGTAGAGCACTTGGGAAGTACCTCTATTTGCGAGCACCTGGTATTCTGCCTTCATTTAAATCATAGGCAGCCTGTATGGAAATGGCCAACATCTGGATTTCTGTAGCCTTGAAATTACAGCTATGGTTTAGTGAACTTTCTAAATAAAATGTCTTTGTAGAAGTTGGTGCCATCTTCAGTTTGATGGAAGCTATTGCATGTTTTATTTGTGCTGGAATTAACATATCTGTTATAAACTATATCTTAACTGGTCTCCATGATGAAAATTTTCACTATGTGACTATTGTTGAAACTGTAGACAAACTTTCTTTATACATATCAAGACTGTTCCTTTTTTTCCATCTAATCAGCAATGCTTGAAGTGCTGGAGGATACTGAACAAAGTAAGAAGCAGAATTAGTAACCATACTGTCCTGTGATGTAGGAGTGCTAGGCTTCTATGTAACAGAAGTGATTTCTCCATTTATGAGTAATACATCAGCAGTTTCCTGACTTTCATAGTGATTTCTCTAAGATGTTATCCGTGGAGCCTTTGATAACTATATTTTAATAAATATTACAGGAATAACATGCCGTCCACTTTTGCCAGAATTGGAAACAAACTAAATCAGCAAAAAGACACTCGTCAAGCAACTTTCCTGTTTAGAAGGGGCCTGAAGGTAATAAAAATTACTGAAAAGAACCATAAAATTGTGCCACAGGTCCTAAGCTAACCTATAACACCAATATTAATGAATCAACTTTGAACATCAGATCTGAGTAGAAAATTGAGGCGGACTGGGAAATAGGCACAGGTTCTTCTAGGGAAATGTACTTGCCCTCTTCAGTTACTGTAACCCCCTGAGTCTTGCTTCCCGTTCCAGTGTAGCTGGACTGTTCAGAGGGGCGTGGAACTTGTCAGAGGCAAGGTATTAATTTTTCCTTTTAAAAGTAAATGTTAGAAAGCACTGTGTGGCTTTCAAAAGTTGCCTTCGGGTGAAGGGTAGACCAGAAACATGTTTTAGAATCTGGTGGTGGTGTTTTGTTTTGTTCTGGGTTTTTTTTGTTTGGTTGGTTTGTTTTTGTTTGGTTTTTTAAGTTATTTGGGTGATATTTATTTTAGTTATCTAAGTTCTTATTTTAGTTACTTAAGGATTTTTTAGTTATTTTGAGTAAGATCAAGAGAATAGAGAGTGTACAGTGAATGATAGTGGTGTTCTCTGTTTTCATTTGTGCCCTCATTCTACATCTGCCATCGTTGTGACTGTTGCTGTCTTCCATCTGCATGGATTGCAGATTTACAAACAGGATCAGAAGGAAGAAAAACAAAACCAAAGTCCTTTAAAACAGGAGTGGGACTTAGTGACATATTGGATATTATGTATGTTAACATTGACCAGATTAGGAACTAGCCAGGTTTTACTTGCTGGCCTGGTAACATTTTGGCGTATCTTGGTAAAGTATATGTTTGCTAACATAGTCCTCAAAAATGTTTCCATCTCTTTATTGGTTAAGTTACTGTCACTGACAATTTTGTTTAAATAATTTTGTGTTCTTAAAGTAATTTCTTTCCAATGTCTTACAACGGTTATAGGGTAGTTATCTTTGAAGTCCCTCTGAAAGTACAGTCCTGTTTGTGCAGCGTACAAACAGCGTTCAACTTCTATTCTTGAACTGCTGTATTTACAGCTGCTACAATGGGAATTGAAACAGTATTCAAATCCCATGTCTGTACTGATGTGTTTTCAGGTGCAGGCCCAAGTGCAGTCAACAGATGATCTTGATAATCAGACAGTAAAGAGAACTCGTCAGTAAGTATTTAATTTGGAAAACTTCAGTTTGGTTACTCGTATGATCGTCATTTTAGTTCTGGCTTCCTGACTATGATAATTGAATTTATTTTTTTTTTTTCCCCCTGTAGGCATATCAACTGAGTGACAGTGATCCTCTCCCTATTCTCAGTTATTTCCTAACTTACCTTTTGATTTAACCAGGAGGAGTTTGTTTGCGTAAGACGCTTGCAGAAATGAGGGGGAAGGTGGTAGCTTCAGAGGATCAGACTAATCTCTACCACTCATGAATACTGCATAGACTGGAAGAAAAATTCAAATGTCAATATTCTCCTGAGGTCTTGATGTAATTTCCATTTTGTTTAATATACATAAAAGCCTGTGAAACAGTTTGCAAATAAGCAAGCAGGTCACAAGGTGGACACTCGTCTCTCCCTCCACGTATTCTTCCCATATCATTCTGTGCCTGCTAGGCTCTTCACAACTTGTTTGTTGGTAACACCGCAGGCAGAGCATGCCACAGAGCTGCAGTCTGTCGCCTCTTTGATTTGCTGTGAGGACCATTTTGGCCCCATCTGTGGCCAGGAAACTGAATGTTTTAAAGAAGTGAACGTTCCAGTCAGTGCTGTAGTTCTGGTACACCATGCCAGCATGTGATCTAGCACTCACCTGAATAGGTTTAGATAATGCTAAAGATACAAGAATCAATGGCCAAGCTTCTTGTAGATGTTTGACTGCATGTGGTCTTTGTACTGACCTGTATTCCGAAAGTTTGTACGTTCTTTACTAGCCAGTGTTTTGGACACACAAAAACATTGCAGAAATTTCAGTCAGAGTATCTTTAAATGTAAGTGATTTCTGTGTTTTCAAACTAGATGGCGAACTTCTACCACAAGTGGAGGGATTCTGACTGTATCCATTGACAACCCAGGAGCAATCATAACCCCAGTGTGAGTTTTCAAAAAAGTTCTGAAATATTCTTAACATAGCTGAAATTGCTGTTCATTTAGCAAGTTCCTTTCAGATAGTATTTCAGATGACCTCAAGGTCACAGTTTCTTGTGAAGACTTAAATCTGGCCCCTTTCTGAGTGTTTCTGAGCTGCGTTTGAGTAATACCACAGCTGGATTTCTCAAGGCATCTCCCAGTTAGGAGCTTTGTGTGGTGCATGGAGTTGAAGAGTGGTGGGCTGGTAGATTTTCACCTTGTCTGCCTCTTCCAATGAAACGGTATTGCAGCTGTTTTCCTCCCCTATCTGAATGAAGATGAATGAGCATCTAGTTAATGAGTGGTGGTAATAATTCCTCCCTGATTCATAAAGATACTGCTAGAATTGTGCTTAAAGAAAGCATTGCTGTATTTGTCTTTGGGAGGCTGATGGTACTGTTGTTTCAGGAGGTGTTTTATTTTAAAAATCTCTTGAGTAGCTTTTTCCTCAGTAGCATTTTGTCTATAAGGAACACTTTATCAGTTCTTATTTCTTGCATTTATGGGCATAATTAACTGCAAATTTTGCATTTGCCAGTAGGATTGAGAGATAAAAGATAAGTTTGCTTCCTGTCGGGACACTTGCTGTCTGATAACAATAACAAATCCTACCCTTTTATAGTTCTGCCTGACTTTTACCTTCTTGAATTTGTGCCCTCCAGCTATTGAGCCAGCCTGATCAAATGGCATGATGGAAAAATTCATACCTCCGTCAGCATTAAGGCTTGATTGCATAAAACACATATTCGCTGTGTCCTTTGTAACATTCTTCTTTCACAGTTCCCAGAAATTACGATTAACTTGCACTCCTGTGCCACCATTTCTGATGAAGAGAGACCAATCTGAAGAGAAGAAGATTCCCAAAGGTGTTCCATTGCAGTTTGATATTAACAGTGTTGGAAAACAGGTAAATGCAGTTTCTTTCCTTAACTGTGGAAATAGTTTCAAGACCGATAAAAGCCGGTGATCCAGGCACTTTCCTCCTAGACTCACTAGTGACAGAAAGCGGGAACTAGTGACTACTTCTCATTCCCACTTTCAGTTCTTCCAATAGCTTGCTATGTAACTTCATGCAAGGAGCTAAACTCACTGTTCCTGTTCCTCTAGTTCATGTCTTGCATGCCCACATGCTTTAAATGGGTTTTAAATTGTTGAATATTTCTAAAAGCCTTCCGGTGTTACTGCTGTGCTTGAATCAGCAAGTGTGCGTAATTCAGGGATGAGCTGCTTTCAGTTGTGTAACCTGCATGGAATCCTCACAGCTGAATTTCTAAGGCAACTTTTGCTATGCATCTAGGGGAAAAAAAAAATCAAATGTGACAACGTAAAGGCTTGAAAGATAAGCGATTTTTCACAAGCTTCATGAAGACAGACAATGCGGTACAGGAATCTTAATGCTGTCATTGAAGGAATTCTTGCAGGGTGACAGAGTTAGATGCTGTTCTTGTAATCAGCTCCTTACTGCCAGCTGCAGGTAGTCTACTACTATATTGTAAAATTAATGGGACTTTTGGACTCCAGTCTACTGCCTCAACTGGAAAGACTGGAAAGCAACCTGCAACAGGGTTAAAATGCTGCATTTGTTGAAGTTGCATAGAATTTGTGTGTGGAAATGCGTGTAGTGAAAGTTCCCTTTTTTAGTGTGTCTGTTCTCAGTTTTAACTTATATTACTTTGAGTAGACTTTCAGTCTTGACACTGTGTACCATGTGTTCTCAGTGAATTCTGAGAAATGCTAGTTCCTGATGTATAGTCCAATCTGACTGACCTGGACAAGCTGGAGAGGT
>VZTL01037803.1:0-18194 GCA_013400535.1 Scopus umbretta | reverse complement strand
GCCTTGCCACTTTCATTTGCTTGTGCCAGGTCTGACTGATAGAGAATTTTGCCTTTCCTGAATCTTCTCTTCATCATTACAGCATTTATAAGTTGTCAGGAAGACCTAGGAAACTATATCAGAGCAATGGATTTTTTTTTGAAAGCCAGAGCAATGGGCTTTTTTTTAAAGCCTCTGAATCATTTTCACTCTGATCAAATACGCTTTTGAAAAGCACTGGTCTTTTTACTTTGGACACCCATTGTTACAGGTCAGAAAATCACAGTCCCTTTCACTGTGTTTGGGTTGCAGACTGTCTCCAGGTCCTCTGAAGATACCGGCCTCCTTACATGGAAGATCTTGCAAAGCTTCAAGAGCTTGCAATAAGTTTATCTGGGTAAACTTTACCTACTTCTCCAGTAGTACAGAAATGGTTGCCCTGGGTCCTGATCTCGAGTTTCCTGTCTAGCTGATAACTGGTGTTTGCCCTTCCATACCTTGTCCATAGAGAATGTTGGACTACAACCCAGCTGATCACTGGCATTCTCAGAAGTTTTTCTCTTCCATTTCTCCATTTCCTTATCTCCAAACATGCCTCCCATGCAGGTTACATTTTATTTTTCTTTTCTTTTCTTTTCTTTTCTTTTCTTTTCTTTTCTTTTCTTTTCTTTTCTTTTCTTTTCTTTTCTTTTCTTTTCTTTTCTTTTCTTTTCTTTCCCAGTTTTAGTTATGATTTCCATTGATCATTGGGTTTCTGGTTTTGCTTTGTTTATAAAGTTCTGTAGCATCCAAAATGTGCCATGCTCTTTGGAACACTTCCATGTAGCATGAGCTTGGAAGTGGGGCTTGCATTGACTGTTTGGTTTGCTCGCTTTTTATTAATTGCTACCTTACTAAGGAACTCAAGGACCAGGGTCATATTTCAGGCTTCTGACAGCATGCTTTGAAATGTCAGAAAGCCACGTTCTTAAATACACTAGACTGACTGCCACAACATTGTTTATTGTGTCTTCCAAATATCATAAATTTTGACTGTAGTCAAACCAGTAGTACCTTGCTGTTTACCTGAAATTAGCCCACAGATGGGAATAAGTTATCACCACAAAAAAATGTTATTGCATTGTACTGAAATAAACCCATCTTGTCACAATCCTACATCTAGTTCCTGCAGTTTTCCTCCAGATAGTATGGGTAAGAACATTGATGAAAAAATGGGTTTCAACATTTTGTAATAAGAATGTGTTGTAGACTTGTATTGTCACTGCTGGCACGGTCTGAAGAGTCTCTCTGGCCAATTTTAATTGCTGCTAAATAATGGAAAGCAACCTGATGCAATCAGCAGCAGTTAGAAGGGAAGAATTCCCCTAAGAAATTAGATTGAAAACAAGGAAACTGGGGGAGGGAAGTGGATTATTAGACAAGTTTGTGCTTTCTAAATTCTGGTTTCTTCTGGAACCTCAGCATCATATAGACAGCTATGAAGAGCTATGATAAAGCAGAGTACTGAAGCTGTCTTGTGAGCTAGGGACTATCCCAAATACTATCCCCATCCCAGCTGCACTTGACCCACCACAACAACCTTCCAATATGACTCCTTGTGAAGGGATCTTCAGACTATTGACTTCTGGTGGTCTTCAGGGCTTCTCAGCCTCGTCTTTTGGCAAGAGAACTTTTAAAGTATGTAATGAATATAAGGGACCAGAAAACTAGCAGCTGTCTTACCCCTTGTTTTTAAGCTGCTGACTGAAGGGGACCCAAGAGATTTCAATGACTCTGAAAGACTTATATATGTACTCTTCAAAATTCATGCTGTCAAAGTCAGTTAGAGATTTGCAAATCAACTTATGAGCAAGTAAATGGCCCATCCCATTTACCAATGTAAATGCAAAGTGGCAGTTTTGTAGTAAACATATGTACCCAAAACATATATTTATATTTGGTTCTATAGATTAATAGCTTAGACTCACGTAGCCAGATGTCATGATATTTAGTAGCGCTCTCAGCTCAAGGACATGGTCCCTCCACACAGCTGAAGTAAACAGGCTGAGATCAGGGATCCATGGGATTTGCTGGTGAACAAATTGGCAAAACTTCCAGCCTCTCCCAGATCAACCCACCTCTTAGACATTGCTTCATTCTGTTGTAAATAAAATCCATGATGCAAACTACCTCAAACAGATTTTATATTATCTGATCAGTTAAGGCAACAGATCTGCTTCAATTCTCGCTCAGTAAGAGGTGCTAGAAACCTGCATTCCCTCTGCATCAAAATAGTTGACTCCACACAGAAAATAGACACTGCCCCACCTCCCTCAACAACCTAAGTCCAGAAACAAGCTTATTGGTGAGAAGCAAAGCTTTAGCTAAGGTATGTTGCTGATACACTTTGATTGGTGCACAGACTAGGGGCACTCAAATCATTAACAAAAACCCAACTGTGGAAAGCTTTCCAGGTTTATTTTTCATCATAAATTGCCACTCCAGGCCAGGTCTGTCAGAAGATTTACTTAGGTTTGAAACTTTTCAGGCAAAGACATCCAATATACTTATACATAACTGAAGAAACAAGTGGGTTTGAGTATTTATAACATAAGGCAATATCAAACTCTGCTATGTCAATGAAACCTTACTTTTCAGCTAAAAGCAAAGCTTGGTGCAAACTGGTGCATAATTAAGCGAAATGAGATACTGAAACATATCTACATAGTAAAAACACTAAGTTCTACACATACCTAGACTGTATCAGCATGCATGTTCACTTTGGTAAGGACAACATAAACTTGTCTTGATTAATCAAAGCTGATTTCACTGGTTTAGATTTGATTGTCATTTAAACCACATTTGTCTGATTTAGCACCACAAAAGAAGGTGATTCTGTATTTGGGAGAGGTCCTTCCATTATTCAGTGGGTTTTGGAAGTGTCATATAACAGTGTGACATAAACTTCTGCATCAGAGTTTATCAAAAGTAAAAAAAAAAAATGCATTAAAACAAAGCAATACAAAAGAAAACTTTACACAATGAGGACTTGAAGTGCACTTCATCGAAACTTTGTAAGTATGGCAATATAAAGCAGCTAAGGAAAAAGAAAACAGTGAAATTAGCTACTAGGGTGAGGACAAACTCTGGTCATTTCCTTTGGCATTTTTAGGATCATGAGTCTATCTATGGCATGGAGGATGTTTGGGTTTGAAATATGCCTTGTTTGTCTGTGTCTAGTCCATGCTTTTTGCAGAAAAAATATGCATTGTCATTGTAAGTGTGGGGTGGCAATGGAAAGACAAATCAGAGGGAGGTAAAAATGGCAAATGAAAGTTATGGGAGGTTTTGCTGGTGGGGTTTTTTTTAAACATACTGCTTGTTTTTCTACCAAGTCTCACTGACTTGTTAACTGCTTAGGTTGCCTCAAGGGTGTCATCAATTAATTGAACTCTGGCCTTCAGGAATTTGATTGATAGGCAGGTGATTGAAACACAGACTGTCTCACCATTAATGACCCTTCCTAGAATGCTGGCTATTACTCAGCACCCCAGAAAAACTGCAGTGGTGATAGAAGGGTGGGTTTGATGTCTGGAGGTGTTGGTGTCATGCTTGCACTATGCTCTGAAAGCTTTATATTTGAGAACATAGGAAGGAGCAGTAAGGCACACAGAAGGTTCTCTTCTTAGAAGAGACCCTGTCTCTCCCTGCACAGACAGCAGCTGTATAGCTTGTAAAACCCTGGACTGCTTATGATTCCCATTGGGACTTTAATATTCCCAGCTAATTTTTGTCAAGGCTTAAGGCTCCCTTAAAAATCTTGGCTAAGTAGTAATAAATTAGGCACCAAATAATCCCAGTAGGTGGGATTATCATCTTCTCATTGCTAATGCTTCACAGCAAAGGTGTTTATCTTGTCCAACTGTTAGAAAGAAAGCCTGTGGTCAGACAGCTATATTATTGTTCATATTGTAACAACCCTAACGAGGCCACAGTGTTACTGAGCGGGATGCTGCGAAAAGCATGGGTTCTTTAGGAGCCACCTTTCTAATCTGTAACTGAACTACCTGAAATAGTACTGTCAAATATTGTGTCACCTCTGGAGACAGACCAAAATAGCTTAAGTCAAATAGAAAAGTATTACGGCTAACAGTTGCAATTAAATCATTTCTTTATCATCTCAGATATGTCTTAACAGCTTTACAGGTCATAAAAATAGGTTGGCTAGCCAAGTAGTAAGAGTGGAAGGATGTTCCTTCTTTAGTTAGACATGGTTTCTTTGGAAATTTAGTATCTTTGGCTCTAAGAAACCCATCTCCAGTAAGTTTCTGTACTTTGAATTACTTCACATTACCTACAGATGCCAAGTGGCCTGCAGTGGAAGGTCAAACTCTACACAGCTCTGTAAGCACTGGGGATCCTGAGCAAGAAACATTGTTCCACCCACTTTCAGCTCTGTTTGTTCCTGTTACGCTCCATATCCTGTTTACTTACCTTACCTGTCCTGCACCTCAAGAAGATTACGGAGATACATATAAAGGAGATCCCTTCTGTGTGCACAACGCAATCTCTACAACTAACCCATAAATTAAATATTAGTTTATTAACTATTAAAATAAATGCAATAGATTCAAAAGTCGATATTTTGAGTAGTTAAAATGGTCCCAGGCATGGTTTCAGCCTGTGCTCTGTAGCACTGGGACTTAGCATAAGCCAGAGATCATTCCCAGCAACACGTTAATAATATGGCTGTGGGTGCTCTGTGCCAGCTGGCCTCACAGCCAGGAAATGGTCCCAGGCATATTTAAGTTGCTAGTGTAGATACAGCCAGTGAGGGCAGTCTTAATACAAAGCCCACCACAGCCAGAGATGGGTGGGGCAGAATGTATTACTCTAAAAAACATGTATTTTTCTAACCAAGAAAACCAGAAAGATGCTTGTGTATAACCCCATCCAAGTAAACCCTTTACTTCCCTATATGCTGCTCTACCACTCTTGTGTTTCTAGTTCTAATCCTGGACAAACTGCAGGCGTGCAAAATTCTTTGAAAATGGGAATATTGTGACACAGCATATTTCTTTAAAAAGCAGAGACTTTCATTACTTCTTATACAATTTCAAGTATATGTATGGTTGGCTGTATGGGGCTAAGAAGAATGTAAGGTAGCATTGCTTCTTAACCCCCCATGTTATTCATATTATTTTTCAAATCCAGTCAAGAATCTGCCATCCTGATTCATGTTGACATGGTGAGGCTATTATCATATTGCTGTTCTTAAATCAGGACTGGATGATGGTGAAGACACTGCAAAAGTGCTCCTCCTCTTTCTACCTTTGTGTTCTGTGCTTCAAGAAGTAAAGCACCGTGTACTCTAAAACAGCAACAGCAAAAAATATGTTACTCGTAACCATTAGACCTGTGGTTTTAATGATTATAGTAACTAGGCATGAGCCACAAGCAACCAGGAAGAACGTTTTTTCCCCTACAAGAAAGCATTTTTATAACAGATAAACACTGCCTTGAGCTCAAATTTTCACACACTGAGCAGTAAATTGAATTATATAGTGCTGGAGAGCTGACTGGATTTCTTAATTATTTCCAGACTTGTTAACTTTGGGAAAAATGGGAGGAAGAGAAGAGTGTGTGGGGAAGGAGTAGGGCAGGTCATTCCTGGGGAGTAGTAGAAGGGGCCCACACATACACATAACCTTGCTGAATTTCCCAGAGAAAGATAACATACTTTTTTGCTACTGCTGCTGAAACCATGGAGTAAATGTGTAAGGAATGAAGGACCTTGACTTCTCACTGTTCCCAGGCTACAGCAAGTCCCACAATCTGTCCCCTTGAAAGGCAGAAAAGAAATTGCCCTTTTTCTTGCCTATGTAGGACAATTTGGGAAGAAACTCTATTTTCTTCTTCCCTTTCTTCTTCCTTATTTTTTTTGCAGAAAGGACTATTTACAATAGCATCAAATCTCAAATCCCCACATTTGAAAGGGACTTTAAAAGTCAAACCCCTTATCTCCAAGACAGGAGCAATGCATTTCTCATCATAGATTCACGGCATAGGGAAAATTTTGACTTGCAAATATTACTGATATCAACCTTTGATTTTATGGTTGAGTGTTCTTGATGTGAACGAGAGGTCAGCAGTTCTCTCCCCCTCATTGTTTTTTCTGCATACAAGGACTTTCTGAAGGTTTATGATGTCACCTTTAACCCAAGTTATAAATACACAACACTGAGATCATAGGACACATTAATTTCCTGCTCTGACACTACACATTTTTAAAAATCTGGGTAAGATGTAAATATATAAGCCCAAATTCATTCCCATTTTAAATCCATTTGCTTCTGAGTTCGTCCTGACATGTTGGGAAACACAGAACATTTATTATCAATTAACACAGTAAAACCAGAAGGCAATGTTCATTAAATTCTCCTCTTAATATCCATATGATTACGCACAACAAAATGGACTCTAAATTCTCAATATAGGTTGTAACACACATGTAAAGGCTGCATACTGCAAGTAAGTGGCATTTTTTTTGGTAGGAATAGCCCCACTGCATTCAAGTAAACTGTCTGTATATGCAAAGTTAGGCACAAGAACTGGGGAAAAAAAATGTTCAGGGAACCCCAGAACATGTGATTTTGGTCATCCAAAGTCTGTCTGCAAGTTTGCACGGGGAATGTTGAATAGCTTTGTCTGTGAAAATATTTTTCCTGGCTTGATTTTTGTAAAAAAGAAAGAATAATTATTCTTTTACTCAATTTGTTTCCTATAGTTTACTTGTTTCTTACTTGCATGTACCTGAAGTTTTGTTTCAGTTAAACTAAATGTTTTATTCAGTGTGGGTTTTTTCAGCTTCCTTTTGAGGAAAAATTATTAAATAATAGCAAAACTATAGTTTTGCATTTGTTTATACATCCTTAATCATTACACCCTAAGTGCTTGCCAGATTGGAGCCCACCTAAGTGAATGAAATGATCCAAGTGTCATTAGGTCTTGTGTTCTCACTTCCCACTGAGGGTGCCCAGCAGGTCTGAGAACCTCTTGGTTGTTCATATGTTCTGAGACTGAGAGTAGCGTTGGTCCAAATTTTATACTAATGACTGTTTCCTGAACACAATTAAGAAGCTTTGTACTTTCTGAAAACCAGCACTAGAAATTATTTGCTTTAAGGATACCCGTATCTGCTCCAGATGCCAAGTTTAAGACATTCTGTTTTCTTTTCCCGCTCTCACATTTTTCCTTGTTACAAAATAGCACTGCAAAATATGAAAGATATACAGTCAATGCTAAATCCTCAATTTGTTTTTTAACTTTCCATTTTTTACAGTTTCCTTGCCTCTGTTAAGAGGTATTCATTCACTTTTTGCCTGCTTTTCTAGTCTGTGCACATTTTTCTCATCTTGAGAGATTGTTGAAGCTGATTTAAAACACAAAATAGGAATGGACTTTCATTTTTGTTAAGTGTTTGCTCCTTAGCCTGTCAGCAGACTCCTCTGACAGAATAGCTTCACTTTGCATCAGTAACCATTTCATGCTGGTGATGAACATCTTGTAGTGACCACAGAGAGCTTGTAAGATACCGGGGGAGCAGATTGTCAAATATATTTAAAGGTAAGAAGTCATGTAAAGCAGTCCTAAGTTTAGTCTTCTGTTTTGGAGATAATGTCTTATGTTAGATTGATTACATACAGCCTGGAAAGTGTAGCTCATGCATCCACTCTTGCTGTGTGCTGAAAGATAAAAATCCCATTTGCTGTATTTTATATTGGTGGTCTTTGACACTGGTAATGCAGATCTGTATGTTCCTTGTAAATCACAGATATAATGACTGCCAGATAACAACTCACTTAACTGCTGAATGAAGTGTTTCTTAGCTGGAAACTGAGCTATGCCATGTTCATGATCTAGTGACTTACAACACAGAGCACTGGGTGAGTCACTCATTTGTATCCCCATTAAAGCACACACGTGCAGAACTCTCTGTAGTATGATGCTGTAGTCATGATCCAACATGACTTGCTAGCCAAGACTGTCCGGTACTTGAGCTGAATTTGTTTGTTTGTTCATGTTCCTCTATCACCATCCTCAGCACAGCATCCAAGTACTCTATGTACCCCCAAGACAAGTTATAGCACCTGCCTGGAACTCAGAGAACAGCACAAGACCACTTTTCCTCTCAGAGGTTCCCATTCAGTAGGTAGGGATGCCATCAAACTGACAGCTTCTGCAGTCACTTCTGAGACCACAGTTGTTATTGCTCATCTTTTGAGGAGTAGTCATCCTACTGCAGTAACATGGCTGCCAGGGCTCCTCTGAAAGATTCCCCCTGACAGCTTCCCTCTTGGTCCCCTCTGCCCTCCTTCATAAGCTATTTTCATATCTAAAGACTCTGTAAGACCTAGGTGTTGTCATCAGGTATGTCTGCAGCTACATACACCTACACAACACTCTAAACTAAAATTTTTCTTTCTGATATCTGAATTACTGATTATTTTAATCAAGAGATTTTCAACCCTGCTGCACCTGCAGCCCTTACACCTAGGCTCCCATCTTTGCTGAAGCCCTCACACCATTCTTGCTAGTCAGGGAGCTGGCAGTCCCCAGCAGATAGTTCTCGTTACGCAGGCTGCTGCAACAGGCTTTCCAGATGAACAAGTGTTCAGGCAATGCCTGGAATAATACTCATTTTCTGTCCTTCCCTGGAGAGCTACATATCTCTGTCTGAGTAGACAAGGAGTTTCCCTCGAGGAAATCCCCATTCCTGCCTTTCCACCCTCTCTTCCCTCTGGTTGCCCTTGGCAGGGGCATTCCCTTGCCAAGCAGTCTCTTGGCCAAGCATGGCTTCTCCTCAGCATCCTCCACAAAACAGCCAGCTCCAGGGAGATGCCAAACACGGCCATCTCCTCAGAGACACCCACACATGGCTGTCTCCTCAGTGAGGTCTGTGTGTGGCCATCTCCTCAGGGACACACACACACAGCCATCTCCTCAGAGGGGTTTGCGTGCAGCCATATCCCCAGCGAGGCCCAGATGTGGCTGTCTCTCCAGCAAGGCCCATGCACGGCCATCTCCCCAGTGAGGCCCGGGGTGCCTCTGCAGCCATGCCAGGCGCAGCTCGGGGCCGCCCACAGCGGCACTGCTCAGGGTAGGGCACAGCAACCATCTGGCAAAATTTACAGCCAGACCCAAATCTGCAAGCATGCACATTTCATGGGCTTATTCGAAACTTTGCTTAAAGCGTCACACATGGAACTGTGCAGGACTTGGCAGAGGCGGGTTATGTAATGTATAGTCATCCATCTGCCGCCTCCGCGAAAAGCGCTTACTTAGATGTCTGCCGGGCAGCGGGCGGAGGCTGCGCTACCCAGAGGCTGGCTATTAAAACCAGAGCTATTACTTATTGACAGTGACAACAAACCAGTAAAATCTCTCTGAACCTCCTTTTTTTCTGGCTTCCAAGCCTATCGCAATCAGGGGGAGGAGGGTACACCAGACGACCGGAGTAATAAAGCCTGTTTAAATGGGTTTCTTTGTATGTCTTCATCTGCTGACGGTATTGCTTGAAATGAAAACGGGGGCTTGAGCACGCCAGGCCAGTCCGTGACCTCTGACAAAGGGAATCCCAGGCAGGAGCTCTCATGGTGCTATCTGAATCTCTGGGGAACCACTCTCCCAAATCGTGCAGACACCCCAAGAGAGGACACGGCAGGCCGGGGGCATTAGCCATACCCTCCGCTGCTCCTCTCTGCTCCCCACCTCACCCAGCCCCTAACACTAAATGGACAAATATTTATTTGCCTTAGATCCTATCGTGGGAGTGTTTAGGCCCAAAAGGTGACAGACATGCAAGTTTGTTTTTTAAAACACCAAGACATTTACAGAACAAATACAGCTCCTCATCTTAAGTTGAATGTTTTTAAACATGGTTGTCATATTGTCACGTTTGCCAGTGCTTTACTGTGGAAGCAGCACTGGGGAAAAATGCCTATAATGCCGTCCTGATAATGGGAACGACTTAAAGTAAACAGAGTTTTTCATCAGTGTTACACCAAGAACTGGAATAATAAATAGAGATAGGAGGTAGCCCCACACTTCAAATAATTTGTGGAAACCTACTTCCACAAACTCAGCCCATTTCATATTTGTGCAGTTGCTGACCATAAGGATGGCTATAACCCTTGCTGTGTCTTGGACAACTGCCGTGCTAATCACTCCTCACATCATCTCCAGCCTCAGGAACTGAGATCACTTGACTCTGCACAAGTGTCCAAACTGCAATGAATTTCCTCAGCTTTCAGGGCAGCCCGTTCAGTTTGACTGGCAGGCCAGCACAGCAACAGTCTGCCTGGGTGGCAAAGATGGGCCTACTTCTGTACCTACCAGAAGTACCAGCACCCGGAGAAAACAAAGTCATTTAAGATTTTTATGTAAAGATAAAATGCAGGCAAACACACCAGACTGGGGTTCTGCTCAGCAGCACTTAAAGAAGACAAGCTTTATAGTTGAATGTACAGAGCTAAAGGACATAAAATCAGCAGCCCTTCAAAAATCAGGCTCTTGCTGCTGAAACTACTAGTACTTTCTCTGAAGATGTCTGATCAGTCATTTATTTTCTGATCTTGACAATAGGAGTCACCATTTACTCTGAAATCACAAGTATGACTGTGATACTTAAAAACAAAAACCCCACAAGTAATAGTGCTTACTGTAGAAAGAATCAGCACTTTCAGTAGATTTTCTCTACCTTTACTTCGCTATGATTTCCACTCTGGGTACTTTTTCACAAGGATGTATGTGAATTTCCTCTCCACATAACTGCCATTCTTGAAAATACCATAAGCCAAATTAATTCCTGGTGAAATTTGGCTTGCTTTCATTGCAGCTGGGAAAAGCTGCTTTGGTAGCTTTGGAGTTAGTCACTAAGTAACTAAAAGTTATGTTGCAAAATCCACAGGAAGGATTTTTCCAAGTCTTCACTCCAAGAGGATTTCCTTGTTAAGATTGCTCATCTTTGACAAGGGTAATGCATTTATTCCCTGCTTTTGCTTCCCAGAAAAGTATGCACAAGTAAGGCAGGTTTCAGGGATTTCTTGTAAGGTCATGTCCATACACATGGAGGTCACATGTGGCTTTGCAACAACCCACATCTCCACATTTGTTCCTGGTTCCTGGTAATGCCATGCACATTGCCAAAATTACCAACCCTCAGAGTCTCCTGTTGCTTCACAGTGAATCTGGGCAGCAAAGCCCAGACCCATTTTATAAGGAAACTGTATAACTTATGTTTACAAGGAAAAAAAGACAGGATGGATGTTCTCCAAAGGGTGTATTTACTCAGGACCCCACATCCAGCCTGCCTTTTCCTCCCACTTTACTTCTATTATGTGCTAATGACCTGTTTAAACAGTGGCAATAAGTAGCAGTATCTAACAGAAACAATAGTGAGTAACAAGCTTTTGGCACATCCCAGAGACAGCTCACAAAGGTCTGGGGAATGCAGACCCGTTTGAGCCCCCCAGCCCAGGCACAGAAACTCTTGGAAGGTAACATTATCTTGCCATGTGTCACTTAAAAACTAAAAATGAATATCCTGAAGAGTTTGATTCCTGGCACTTAGGGGATGGTAAATATTATTATTATTATTATTTTTAAACCAATGTTATTATTGGAAAGACTTTAATAATTTGAAAATAAGATTAGTGTTGAAAAGACTTCTTTGGTTTTGGCTTTTTGTAACCTTTAAATCTGGGTAGACTATTCCTGGACAAGTATTTCATCTGGAATTTTATTTTCTTTTTTCCTCTATTTACACTGTGATCTATTCCAGTATACACAGTGCAGCACTGACTTTGCCTTCAGATATCATCTACAGTTTTTTAAATTTAAAAGGTTTCAAAGAAAGAAAATTAAAAAAGCTCCTACCACAGAAATTCACTAGGTTTATATCATTCCTTGAGAAGCTCTTAGATATTCCAGAGTCCGTGGCCATCATATCCAACAGAAGCGTGAAGTAGGTGTAATAAATACAAAGATAATTCTATGGACTACTCAGTATTTCTTGGAAGTAAATGTTCTAAAAATCTTATTTTGCCTTTTTGCTGGAGTGAGTTTAAGATACTATTTCAACACTTTATAGGAATATCCCCATGCAGCTTTATGATCAGTTCCTAGTCCCTTACTTGAGAAGTGGCTAATTCTTGATGAACTACACAAAAAACAATAAACTACAGAGAAATGAGAACTTTTCAGTGGCTTTCCTCTTTACACAATAATCTTTAAGTTGTAATGTATTCCAGATCTGCATGGTAAAAGTAGATCAGATACCTGCAATTGCTACAGACAAAAAACCGTAAGAGAATAAAACCAAACAGAATAGAATATGATATATACATACAAGCTTACATATTTTAGAATACTAGTTCAAGGGATATTAAATGAGATAGAAATAAAAATGAACATATTCCTGAGACCAGTGCGTTTAAATCACCAACACTAGTTACTCATCCAAATAAAGCTTTGCATATCTTCTTATGAAGTGTGAAGAGAAACACAGCAAATAAAGACATAGGGGTAGATATCACAAAAGAAACTTCAGAAAAGGAGTGTCTATGTCAGAGACTTATAGATACAGTTATTATTATTTGTTGGATTTTTTACCTTTTATTTCTAAATGGGACTGGAATAGGAAGGAAAATTGGAGGTACATTATAGTGTCTTACAGACTTCAGAGAGTAATGCCCTTGAGAGGTGTAAACAGCAATTCTATTTTTCTCTCCTCTTCTAGATAGATAGTCCCTGCTGACTGGAAAGCCTCCAGCTCTGTAAATCTCTTCTGGCACAAACATGTAGATCAGAAATTAAAAGTGTTCTTGTTAAAAGGTCTTGCTTCTTTTCCAAAATGTCATAGGTATGCCTTCTGCAATTTATCGAAGCACAGAATAGAAAACATTGTTTCTGTGATAAGGTTGCAAAGCAGACCTGGAAAAGATCATTAATTGTCTTTTGTAACATGAACATTCAGACCTGTGTCTCAGAAGCTTTTCAATACATAGAAAATTAATATTTCTATCTATACATATATTGATAGATAGAATTGATAGAATTTTAGTGAAAAGGGCTTATTTAAATAAATAAACAGATTTACCTTGTTGAAAGAGGGGTTGCATTAGTCTAAAATGAGTTTGTTGAAGAAAGGAAAGCTTTTGGGTCATTGTTAAGGAAATTCAGAAGGAACCGAATTCACGAAGGAATTCTTGAAGCAACTTCCCTCAACAAGTGTCATTAACCAGAGGCTGGGACTGTGCAAAGGGCACACAGAAAATTAATCTGTAGTTTCCAGGACATTGAGAAGAAGGAAGAACTACTAAGAAGCAGCTAGCGATTCCTTTTCTTCCAACCTTAAGAAGATAGGAGTAGGTAAACGCTCTGATGAAGTTTCAGAGGCATGAAATCATGCAGCAAGTATCTTCAGTGGAGTGGCCACTCTCCTAGCTTCTGAAATGTGGAAGGAGGCATTTGGGCAGGAGGAGGTAAATCTGCTGTGTACCGTCCAGCAGTCCCCACAGCCTGCTTGGCAACCTCAGAAGTACATTGCTCTTAACAACAACGTTTTTCCAATACTGACTTATAATAACATATTTGGCTTGCATCAGGCCTATAATGTACTGGGCAGGTTCTAAAAATAGGACCACGTGGGCCCTGCCTCAAGCAGCTCAATATCTAAGATGTCAACCACTAGATTAAGGGAAGGGAAGAGGGATAAAACCTTTTAAAAAATAGTATCAGCTACTTTGGCGTGTTATCTAACCACTATTATCTGGGAATTTCTTGCTCAGAGGCATGTTCAGCGTGAGAGAGAGCCAAGCTCCAAGCACCCAGAGGGCAGCACAATCATAGTTTGAACAGCTGCACAATCTACTGCGAGCGGCAATTCATTCTGACATCTCACAGGGACAGAAGTAATTTTGTGGGAGGACCCTGAAGAGCCACATCATCTTTCTTTCCTTCCTTCTCCAGTCTGACTCCATATACTCAAGCAGATCACATATGACCAGCAATTTGCATAGGCCCTTGCTGGATAGGCACTTCAGGTTAATTCCCCCTCCACCTCCATGATACATGAATCGCAGCCAGAGTCAAGCAGATTAAGGTCCAAAATCTCCATTCCTCTCACTCAGAAGCTGTTCACATTTATACGGCACCTCCCTATTTGTGATTAGGATGCTTTCCTGGGAGATGGAAATTTGAGCTCATGAAGACTGAGCAGGGCACTGAACCACCCACCCATTCAATTTTCTACTTCATGGACAAAAGCTGTAATACTTGAATACTACCAAAAGGCAGGTGGGGCTCCAGAGGCTACCTGTTTTTTCAGGTACTGTTTTTGGGTTACTGTCTCCGCAAGAGGATGCGAGGTAGGCAGCTGGACGTAGGTGACTCCTTGCAGTCCCTAGCCAGGCACCTGCTTTCTGAAGGGAGGGAATTGTAACCAGTGAGCATTGCATACCTCTCTCTCCCACTGGACAATGCTGGAAATTTCTGTGTCTGACTGCAGGGGGTGGGGGAACTGAATTCCTCTCTAAAGTCTGGTACTTAATTTATAAGCACCTAATTATTTTATCACATCTAGCTCTTAAACAGAAGCCTTGCAGGTCTGACTGAAGTATTGGAAATTACATGCACATGTTGTAAAAAAAAAAAATGCATTCTGTTTATCCCTTGAATATATTGAGGACTTCCTTTCCTTCTCCTGTCCTACTTTCAGAAAGTTTTACAGTTTTCCTTTAGCAAATGATACCTTCTAGACTATGTCCCTCAGTTGTTGTTCCTAACAATGTCTTCGAGTGGAAGAAGTGCCTGTAAGAAGTGTCCAGTGCTGACTCTTCCTGTGTAACACTCACTCTCAGGTTGAGTACCTGGAAATGCAAAACGAAGCACATGCTTCTGCCAGTGCGCCAAATTGTCAGCCATATCATCATGAGCTTCATAGGCATGGGTGATGTTGTTCAAAAGCAGAAAGGTTCTGAGGCACCTGTAGGAAGTAGCCAATTTCATACCTTAGTTCTGAATATATCTATGCAGCTTTTCTTCAGATCTGTCTTGATGAGCATATCTGACTCTACACAGTAAATCTTGTTCTACTATTTTTAAGGCTAGCCATTTCCAACTTTTCAGTCTGAAGCACATGGGGAACATTTTGAGGTTTTTAAGTGTTATTTTTTGAAGGAGTACAATCAAAAAAATCTTTTTTGGCCAAGACTACATGGAAATGATCTGAGAGTAGCTAGGAGTGTTTTTGTTGTTACTATTATTATTACTGAAAATCTGAGGGAATAAAAAAGAAAATTAAAACAGGGCTGTGCTTAGTAACTTGCAGTGGATTCTGGAGAAAGCTATAATACACATCTATACCATGGGTTTTCAAACTTATCGAATCCTCTTGTCTTCAGAAATAGCAAATGAACTCCAAGTATAAAATTTCAGAGTTTTAAGGAGAAGGATTAATAAAACTATAAAGTGATGCCTCGAAAACATGTCATTAGATTAATTCTGTCAGTCTCCAAGTATATTTTTTCTTTTGCTTGGCCAGTAGCATGAATGACAATGAAATGTATTGTGAATTTATGATCTATAGATTTATTTGATAGACATGCCTGCGTCATTTTTTCTTACCCTTTCCTAGGTGTCCATTCTCATGGGCACGGCTGTTAAATGTTTCAGATGTTTTGAAATTTTACACAAGCTGGTGGTTAATGAGTTCTAGAAGTTGTGAAGCTCAACAGTGTCGTATTCTTAGGTTCTCTTAAAAGCTTCATCCACCTCCTACAGTCAGTGATGTTGTGGTAGGGACTCAAAGGAAAACAATATGAGTTCTGATGTGTGCTACTTAAAAAGAGCGTATCCATACTGGCATATTAACATGCAAATTCTATGTGTGGGCCTGCCAAAAAATATAAGTGTTCCATCCAAAATATATAAATACAGTCTACTTCTCTGAAGAGGCATCATTTTAATCAAATGTACATTTGGATCACTGCTTACTAAGAATTTATACTCTTCTTCTCAGTGTTTATATTAATATGAAACAGATTGCCAAGTTTTAATAAAAAGGCAGTTATCTTCTTCTGCTAATGGATTCAACTCAGGACATTTGAATTTCAGTGCTGCATCCAAAAGCATAGGTGGCCCAAGCACTTTTGTCCTATTTCAATGTCTAGTTATAACATCGCATAGACAGAAACATAGGTATGTAAAACAGCTGCTGTTCACAAGGGGGACCAGGAGGATATAAGGTGTTTGTCAACTTCTGTCTACATTGCAGTGTGGGACCTCTTCAGAATACCACTAAAGAAGTACATCTGCCTCTCCAAGAGGATAGTTCCTCATGACTTCAAGGTCTGAATGTTTCACAGTAAGGCAAAAAGCAAGTTCATGCTTGTGTTTATCAAATTTGTATTTCAATTCATACAAAACCAAATAATTTTGTATTTGACCATCCCTATTTTGCTAACTGTGATTCACAGAAGAGGTGACATTAAATTGTTTTGTGCTTTTAGCATCTTAATTTGCCTGTGCAGTTTGCTTTGCTGACTAAAGCAACCACATGGTCCTGTGTGAGGTGGAAGACTGACATGTGGAAAAAAAATGGGGTGAATATGGTAAGTGGGGCTTACCATTGTCTTCATGTTAGGATTTGTGTAGATGTAAGAGGCTTCACAAAATCAGCTGTAAGAGTTTCAAAAGAGGGCTTCTATTGTGCTGTTAGTACTTATTCCTTTTTATTTAGCTTTGGAAAACTGGTGAAACGTCATTAGATGCAGAAAAGAAAAAAAAATAGGAGTAGGAGTCAGAGGACAACCTGGGTTTCTGGCTGCCCTGTGGACTTGCTAATTGCACATATCCCTCTGAATCTCTTATCTTGTGCTTTATTGGTGCTCTTTCTGAGTTTAACTGACAGTGCATTGCCCTGCTACCTCAGGATCTGCCCAATTAAAGGGCACTAACTGAAGTCTTCCTTCATATGATCCAAGAAGATTGCTTCCTCCCTCCTGACTTTTCCAAGCCCAGTACAAACTGGTACACACTGGGAAAGATGCATGAACCTCCTTAAAGGTGCTGGACCTGCCAGCTGAGCTCACACGAATGCGTCGCCATCCATCACAGAGTGTTGTCGGGGAAAGCTTAGCTCCCTGCTGATGCACAAGAAAGCCATATTGTTTAACAGTTTAAATAGCTGTTTAATACATTCAGGCTTGTTTTTGCTGTTGTTGGGATTTGTTTGTTCTTTTCAAGAAAGCATAGGGCTAAATTCAGACCTGGTGTAAGCAGATTCAACTTTATTTACTTGCGAAAAGCTGCAGTCAAACCCAGCAGGACCATGTTCGGTCCGTGTTTGGAAGCATGTTCAGGCAGTTTTCCTTGTCTGTGAGATCATGCTGTACTTTGAAAACAATTCTTCGCATGCATGTGAAAGCATATTTATGTGTATCAAAGGGTTTTATGACATAGGGCAAACTGAATCACTAGAAATGGGAACCTGATGGCAATTCCTGCCTGTATTTCTTCTTGAAAAGCTGAAAAATTGGCAAATGAACTAAAACCATGCTTAGACAGTAATGAGGAACTATAGCAAATAACTACATGTGAAAATGATCCCCCGGTCATGCAGTGTGTACACACAATGAAAGCTGGTATTTATGTATATTCATAGGCATTATATGACAACACTGTAAGTGCTGTGGAAACACAATACTGGTTATTAAATGATTTGAATTTCTGGTAGAAAAAGGCAGAGTAGTGCTACTGTATTGTAAAACATTTTAGAATAAGGGCTGATGACCTAAAGAGGATAAAAAAGGAATGGCATACAGGACAAAATATTATATCTGCATAGCTAGCTGTAAACAGTAGATTTTTATGGCATGACCTTTGAATTTAATTCTTATGAAGTAAGATTGATTCTGTCTGTCAGAGAAGGTCTCTGGATCTGACAACAAAGCAACAGGCACTGTGGTTACTCCAACCCAGTACTGTCAGTGCTCGACTGATCCAGACTGCACTAGAACAGGCAAGACAAGATGTAAAGAATATGCTCTACACCACAGCCAGGGAGAATGGCCCTACCTGGAGCCTCTGACAGAAAGCACCAGGGGAGACTTGAGGTTGACCCTTAGGATTTTGGAGTCAGGGATACAGAACACCCAAGGCCCACTATACTCCAA
>VZTL01037802.1:0-17875 GCA_013400535.1 Scopus umbretta | reverse complement strand
ATTCTATGATTCTATGAAAGGGAGGTTTTTCACTCTTTTTAGAAATGGTTTTCATTTAGCTATTTCATTTCATAATTTCATTTCAATTAGTGGGAAAATTCATTTTGATAAAGTGTGGAGGTTTTTTTCAATTAGTGTTTACTTTATTTCCTTCCAAATTATCTCAGGCATACACATAATCCTTACTTCAGAATGGATATTTTATAAGTTGCTAGCATGTCTTTTCATTTTAAAGACAGAAATCTGTAATTATTCCACAGGCTCTTTTATTTTTAAAGGATATTGTGTTTTAACTGAATGAAGCTTCAACTGAATATATGTTCCTCCTAGCTTGTTTTCTTTTTGCCTCTTTTTCATTTTTTATATTTTTAAAAAGGATGTACTTGACAACTGCTGTTCAGTTTTGAAGAGAATCTTTACTGCCAATATTTTTTTCAAGTGAGCACTTCAAAGGCAAAAAATGCTGCTACTTTGTAAAACAGTCAGGGAGTCAATTATCAGGAGGCTGACATATCAATTACCATGAAATTCGCCATCTTTCATGAAGATGTAATTAAAATTAATTCACATGCGCTTCTAAGTTGTTTGGAGCTGTTATATCTGTACATTGTCTACCACAGTAGCACCAAGGTGGTAAGGTCTCTACGTGTATCATGGTACTGAAGAAAATAATCATCAGTTACATGTTTGTCTGCATACTGGCTGTTTCCACTCTTGTAGGAGAAAACATGATTCACTGTTGGCCTGCTGAAGGCTCTAGGAAAGCTCCCAGAAGGTTGTGTGGGATGGGATTGGGACCCTATTTGCTGTAGAATAAGGTTTAGAAATCCAGAGTGGTTGTAGAATTTGTTAGTTTATACTGATATACCCTTTAGCCTCAGCAAGGAAGATCTGATAAACTACCCACCTGCCTCTTCCCCACTGGGTTTTCTTTATTCTCCTTTAACCATTGTTATTCCTTTCTGAAAGGAATATCTGTTCATCAGGCTTCCCGAAAGCATACCATTCTGAGGTTTGCTGAAGTTAACAGGTGTTTTTTCTGCTAACTTTAGGAAATTTTGAATCAAATCCCAATTTCTGGCCTATCAAAAATTTGCCACACATGCTTAGTTTCAAAGTGACTTGATGACAAAGGCAGATGCTCAAGTGCATTACACATTCTGCTGGTGCACACACTGTATATATGATTTATATGAACCAATCCCATACATTTATTTATTTTTTGAGGTGCTAAGTAAACTCCAGCCTCACATGCTTTGATTTATGAAAATGTTTATACAGCTTTTCAGTGGAATTTAGTACACCAAAGTTTCACAGTTTATTGAACCTCTCTGTGGTGAAAAGCATGTGGACAATGAAGTGTTGGGTACAGTGTGCATCTAAGAGACAAGGTATCCGAACATTGCTTTCCTCTATTGATCTCCACTAGGTCTTTGTGGGTATGTTCTTACTGTCGTGTTAAAAGAGCCGCTGAATTAGAGGTTCCTGTGTGTTAGTGTACAGGGTGGCTTGTCTGGATCTCTTGGTGAACAGTCCATGTACGGCAAGCTAACTTCAGGAGAAGCTTGAAGCTGGGTGTGAGCTTTGTGTGGAGCTGCATGTGAGCGAGTAAGTGCTGCAGAAAGGCAGGCATGGCAGAGCTATTGCTCACATGGCCGCAGCTGTACTGTTTCCAGATCTGGCACCTGATGTCCGTGGGGCACCCTGAATTTGCCATCTCCGTTCAGCATTTGCTAATCCACAGCTCATTTCACTGAGCAGTGTAGAAATGCCCAAGGGCTCATGGGAAATCGGTAGGTCAGCCGAAATGTGGTTCCCCAAAACAAGTTTGGCACTCGAGCCCTGTGTGAGACATACCTGGCTCGAGGTAGTTTAAGGATTTCCAGAGCTAGAGGTTGTATCTGGATAGCCACCAATGGGCCTATTTCCCAATGAATGTTCCTAAAGCCTTTTACACACATTTAAACTTTTGGCTTTTCCAGCATCCTTTAGCAGCTGGTTCCACGTTTAGTGATGTACACTGTGTGAAAAAAATATTTCCTTTTGCTTCAGGCCTGATAATTTACTTCGTTGCACCTTAACTTTAGTATTGCAAGAAATAGAGCTTAGCCACTGTTCGTGCTTTACTCACCATTTCAGATTTTGCAGACCTTTAGTATCTTTCCCCTCAGTGGTGTTTGCATCAAGTTAAAATGCCTTCATCTGTTAGACCCCTCTCATATTGAAGCCATTTGACATGGTTGACCATCTTTATTGCCCTTCTCCATACCTATAGCGATTCTACTGTATCCTTTCAGAGATGGTGGTAATGGATTTCTGCAATAATAAAGATGTATGCGTATCAGGGATTTGTTCAGTGCTACCATGATGTTCTGTGTGCTGTTTCCATACAGGATCTAAAATGCTGCTTGCTTTCATGGCTGCTGCTGAGCAGAAAATAAACCCTGACTCTAGGAACTGTTTAGTGAATGCCAGTGGCTAATGTAAAGCCCGTGACTGTATCTGTCGATGTGCAGAGTAATTCTAGAAACTTCAGTCAAAATAATGTAGCTAATAGAGATTTCCATCAGTGTAATTGAAATCAGATCCTGGCCTGCATGCAGTGGACGTGAATCACCTTTCACCTACCCCGACATCATTCATTGCAGCTTACTGATTTCACTAAAGCCACTACTGATTTATTCTAGCTAAGAATTAATCCCTTTGATTTCTACAAATGATTTATCTTCAAGCAAGATATATAGAGGTAGTTTGCCGTGAGCTTTGCAGGAATAATTTTTCAGGTTCTCACTCTCCAGGAACGTAGACTGCCAGTGGAGCATTTGCATTTCCTTTTTTAACATCAGCATAAAAATAGTTTTGGAATAAAAATGCCCAGGTAACTTGACTGCAGCGTGACTTGGAACAAATACAGAGAGGCTTAGAGTGAGCTTGGAGAACAAAGAAACAGAATTGCTAGGCAGGGTTGGGTGGAATTGTCTTTGATTAGAGGATAATATTGAACACACATTCAGTTAAACTCTGAAAGCACTTAATTAGACTCACGGTGTGTGGCAGCAGGCGGTTAGTATTATTATGTCCATTTGAAAATGGGAAAACTGAGATATTGACAGCCAAAGTGGCTGCCCGAGAACACAGTGTCACTATGTGCAAAACTGGAATTCAGGAATTCACGGTTCCCGGCTTTGACTTACAGAGCCCACTCCAAGGGGCCCCCACCATGTCACACAAGTTTCCAGTCAGCAGCTCTGATTGTAACCACGGCGTCGTTCAGGCCATCTGGGAGTGTAATCAGACAGCAGTGCCCGAAGCTTGTGCTTCTCCTTGGTGTCCCCATGTACCTACTCGTTTGATAACTCTCATATCCCAGAGAAAACTGAAGGTTAACACAACTTCATGACAAAAAGGATTCGGGATTTGAGAAGAAAGAGGGAGATACTATAAACTATATCTTGGGACCTGCACAAACATTCTGTAAAAATGTTCTGTCACCATTTCACTTAGCAGAGGGACAGCGCAATGAGAATGGACACTTGTTTCCGTCATAAGGTCAGGTGAGATGGACAAAACTTTTTTAACATATTACTGGTATTGAACTCACCAATTAATTGGAAATGCAGCTTATTTCCTTTTCATAGGCTTCAGTGAGCTTTGTGTCAAATCCTAAATGCGTGTAACTGAAGAATAATCATGTCTTATTTCAGACGTTCTATAATCAAGCCAAGACATCCAATTTTTGAGGACACTCTGGGAGGAGGTTGTATTGGTTATTATTCACTTCTCTGATACCTCTTTCCTTTCCACTGCCTGATTCAGCTCTTTTATCATATTTCCCCTCTTTTACTCTTCCTCAATCATACCCATGTACTTAAAAACGAATCACGTACTAAAAAGTGCATAATTAGATTTTCATGATGCCCTTTCCTGACATAATTTCTGATTATGTAATTAAGGGTTCTCATTGGGCTCTTGAACCGAGAAGATTTTTGGTTTAATTAATCAAAAGGTCTTGCTCAATTCAGGGTATTTTTAGGCAGTTTTGTTTTTAAGTAGCATGCACAAAGCATTTCTATTATTCCTGACATACAGTGTTATGTGATATGCTCTTTCACCTCTAAAGTCAACAACAGAGAAACACTGTCTTGGCAGCAGGCTTAGGTACTTTTATCTAAAGTACCAGAACTAGGCGTGGGGAAAAGAAGATGCATCAAAATTCAATACGCTTGAAGTAGGATGATTTTTTGTTTTTTAATTTTACAAATTGGAAGTTTGTCAGATTTTGATGAAATAGTTGGTTAAACTGGGGTTGTTCCAAGTGATATTTTTCCCATATGAGACCATTTACAAGTTTGCAATTCCTTACATTTTTTGCTGACAAATTAACATTCTTATGAAATTTATTGTACTAAGAGAGGCTGCTGGAAGTTTTGCAGATTGTATTGAAAATAAGTATTTGCCCTGAGTTAACACAATGAACCAAAAGTCACTTTTTGCATTTTTTTCTCTATAAGTACATGAAGAAAAAATAACATGAATGATGGTGCTTGTTTTTGTTTATAAATTGCTTCTTCCTAACTGCATATGTATAATTTTCAACCATCAGTACATCTTACAGGAAAAGCCACCTACCTTTGTGTCAGCACAACCGATGTGTACAAAAAAAGCTATGAAGAGGTGGGGACTAGAATTATGCAGCCACTTCTAAACTCGTGTGGTTTTTGTAACTAGGGCTGGGAAAAGAGTCTCCCTCACAGAACAGAGATTTGAAGATCAGAGAAAAAATGTTTTATGAAATACATGCTATCCAGCAGGCATCCATCCACCCGCTCTTCTTTTCTCCAGTTGTGTTCTCTGCTTTCTCCCATGCGCCTCAGTGGTTTTGAAGATGTAGATCTTGATTTTGGGGGCTAAGGACTGGCAATAGCTCAGCAATCTGTCGTCCGCTGGCTTTCAACTGCAACATGTGCTGAAGAGGTTTGGTGGATCATTCACATGCTTGAGTTCCGATCGTGCCTAAGTGGTTGACTCAGCCAGGGCCTACTCCCTGTGCTGGTGTGAGGGAAAGGAGCAAGATGTCCTATAATGTGATGCTGCATCAGATCCTTCTTTGACACTCAGTGCTCCAAATGTAGCTGAATAGAGATGTAATTTCTGGTTTTTATTGTCTGCACCTGCAATTTTGGTCCAGTAGAAAATATATATATATTTTTTTTTAATACTGGGGGACATGAGTAACCTAATACACATTTGTGAGATGATACGCAAACTCTTCTCCACTAAATACTAAGAGTACGGGAGGTCTGCGTTCGGTAAACTAAAGCTGTTTTACCAAGGACGGGTTGAACCACTCAGATATCACATGAGCACAAAATAGAAAGCTTTGTCATAATACGTAACTTTGCCATTTCCAGTCTCCCTGGCCACCCTGTATTCAGGGTAAAACTCCATGGTTGTTGGAGTGCACATATTTTATATCCATAGGGCTGAATTCATGTAATGGGGAAAAATTTAGTCCTGTGTGTAGCTTAGGCTGTGGTTTTATGGTTGGACCCGAGTCAACTGAAGTGCGAACTACCCTTTCTTCCTTTTTCTACATTGCTGCATGTTTTCACCACCTCCTTTGTGACACTGTGGCGAACGGGATCAGGAACTGATCAGCTGATCCAGCTGAAAATTAACCGGAAGGCAAGCAAACAAAAGGTCCTTTTTTAGTCTGATTTGCTCCCAGACCAGCTCAGTGTGCGACCCCCGAGAGCTACCGCCGGCACGAGAGGAGGCAGCACGGAGGCGCATGGGCTGTGAGTTCACGGTGTGGGAGTAGAAAGGCATTCTCGGAAATCATCACCCAGCTCTAACAGAATACTAATTGACTACAGCAGTCCCACTGGGGAATGGGAATCAGACTTTTTTTGCCTTATTGATATTTTCAAATGGGGCGTTGTTTTTTTTTCCTCTTGCTGTTTTTGTGCAGAAACATTAAAAGTAGGTGTTGCAATAAAATTGCCGTTAAACTGACGGTATCACTCGTGAAATCACAGAACGCTTTCATTTGAATGATGGTGTAAATGCTGTACAAGTCATAACAGGAAGCCAGTGATAGCAGATTAAAGTTAGAAGGAGGCCGATCTGCTTTGCCACAGAAGATGGAACTTGGTGTAAACACTAGTAGCCCAGAACCCAGCATGCAGAAGGTCTTAGACTGAAGATGGAAGGAAATGGGGCAGATCTGTTTTTCTCACAGCTTTTTTTAACAACCAAATTGCCTTAATGATAGCAAACATGTCAGTCATTGCTTTCAGAAGCTCGGTACTTTTGAGAAATCCTCATTTTTGGCCCAAACTGTCTAGTCTAAGTCCTGAGGTAAAAAAAGTGAAGTTTTGTTCAGAATGCTTGACTGGAGTAGGAGTGAAAAAATACTCTTTCCTTTTCAAAACTGAAGAAAAATACCACCATGTAGACTCAATACTATTCTGGAATTGCTTTTCAGGGGAAAAAAAAAAAGTTAATTAGAACTGAGTGTAGCTAACGTGCTAGAGAACGCTTTGTTTAAACAAAAAGTAGTTACCGACGTCTAAGGTGTTTGTCTTCAGTATGCATGATATTTGGATTTTATAGCTCATAGGTGCACCCTGGTGTTAAGTGACTATAAAGTATAAAACGCTGAGCAGGATTTTCTTTCCCTTTCTGGGGGTGTTGACTTGAACCACATTGTGCAGCCAATTTTACACCTTTACCCCTATTGCTGATCTCCACGATGATTTACTACATAAGTAGTCCCAAGCCCTGAAATGGACCTCCACAATTCAGACTTTTCTGGAAGCCCTTGCAGAGTTCAGACAGCAGCCCTGCGCTCTGCCGGTCCCCGGGGGAGAAGGCAAAATGCCCTCGCTTCCTCCCAAGCGTAAGGAGCGGAAAGGCCCTGCGTGCAGGCAAAGCCTTCTCTTGGAATGGCTGATGCTTTGGGCACGGCTTGCGCCGGAGCTGTATTTTCTGTTGCTCAAGCACCGCCATCCCCGCAGGGCCCCGTCTTTCCTGTGCTCCTCTGGAGGGGTAGAAGCCGGTGTTTTGCATGTGGCGTCTGGGCTTTGGCTAGCTTTCTGTTTGGTAGGCGCCAGGTCACAGCAGCAAGCAAAGCTTGGGCAAGGTGATCACACGAACAGCCGACCGAAGTCACTGACAGTACCCGCGGGCATAAGGGTGGAGGGGGTGGGTTCAGTAAGTCCGAGTCTCCACATTTCATTTGAATGACCTCTGATATGGAAATTATTTTTCTACTCTACTGGCTGAAAAAATTACAGAACCGTTTCAGTTTCACATTGAGCATGCTTCCTAAAAACACCAGACCAGGACAGTTAACAGCTTCTTTCTTCTGTGTCAATACAACATATTGCAACTAAATTGTCGTGTAGGAAGTTTCCTTAAAATGGTAGCTGGGATTTAAGTAACAAAATGCAGAGATATAGGGGGAAACTAGAGCACTAAAATATTGGTTTTAAGAAGAAGGCCAAAAGAGCCAACAAAATGATGAGAGAGAGAGACATTCAAGAAAGTTGTGGAACAGTTTCCAGTGAAACAGCATAGAAAAATAATTTTGCACTTTATAGACTGAACCAGTCTGGAGAGAGAGAGGAGGAATCAGTCTCATACCCCCAGTTGCTACAGACACACACACTTCAGTTTTGTCAATATGTTTCTTTTGTTCCAGCAATATTTATTAATATTTAATATTTATTAAATTTGTGAATATTAAGTATTTGGGAAAGACTGAAGAGATAAAGAAAATGAAGCTTAAATAAAGTAAGGGTGACTAGAGAGCTTCACTGGACCTATTGGGTTACACATGTTAATCCTGGCCCAGTAGACAGAAGATACAAGAGGCAAAATCAGAACAAAGTTCCTTTTGTCTAAATGAAGATTCCTCTAAAGAATACCTAAAAGCAAATCGAGAATAAATGAATACAGTAATGAGCAGAGAGAGGAAGCCTTTCCTGCTGAGAGGAAAGGAAACAAATCTTCTTAAATCTGAATCAAGGAGCCAAGGAACTGTCTTGAACTGGCTTTGTGAAAAGCATGAAGAGTTCTGCACATGCATGAATAAAATCTGTACTGTATGGTAAAAGCCAGGGACATTTCTTGATGACTCTCTGAGTTTCTTACAAGAAATGATGAGATATAAAGATCAGATGAAAGGTCAGAGAGAAGGTCATTTATCAATTTAATTCCTGGTGCTGCTAATAGCTCTCCATGTGACTAAAGTCACACCACTAGTAAGCAAAATCAGGGCTGATGCACAGGCATGAGTGTCAGAGGTGCAGAGCAATTGCTAAAACCCCATGAATCTGCAAACGTTGTTCAACTCCTTTCGGTTTAAGAAATTCTGACAGGATTTTATTATATTGCAAACCAGGATCCTTGGTAGCTTAGCATTCCGTTTCCTTCATTTTTACTGAATACAAGGTTTCTGTCAACAAAATCTGAATAGTTACACTATTACCTCTGTGAAAAGCAAAATGCAATGCAAAACAGGCTTTTCTGTGCACAAGATAGAATGTGTAACAAGTCAGTCCTGTGGCATTCAGATACATACAAGTCTAACTAGCACTTGCTTGTGTGGCAAATAAAGTCTCATTATCACCTCTCAGACAGGAAAAATTGCAAGTGAGTGATTATCCAGCCCCAGGTCTTCCACCTCGCAGGCACTTCAGGGTGTGGGAGCTACTCGATTTCATTTGCATCTTTCCACTCAATTAGATTTCTCACTCTGCAGTCAAAAGCAGTGATTGGCAAAAGTATTTTCCCCATCTGCTCTCTCACTCTAGTTGCTGTTTTTTAAAAATAAATATACTTCTTTTTTTTTAAAGACAAGTTGTTTCTAATGTTTATATATATTTAGGTAATTGTAGGCTTTTCTGGCCTAAACAGGATTCTAAAGACTATAAAAGGAAAAATAGTCTCAAATTTTCAAGCCTGAGTGTGTTAAGCTTCTTAAAATGACTGTTTTTAGGGGTGCTACCCACCAGAAGCACACACTGATGTCAGTCAGTGGGAGCAGTGGGTGTTCAGTAAAATAGTTCAGTAAAATAAGCCATGAAGGTAATCGTATTTGGATATGTGAACACTTAGATTTAAAATGTGATCTTCAGGTTCTATTGCACCTCTGGTTGTCTGCACACTCTTACGTTCCTAACAGATGCTGTGAGTGTTATGTATTATTTGTTATTTTGACAATGAACAGAGACTGCAGTTCGGGATCAAAGTGTCTTTATCCGCTTCTGAATAGCACGTCTGAAGATGTGGTTTACAGTACTACGTCGCATGAGTCTTGTACTCAACCCAATAGGTACCGGGCCACTACTCATTCTAGTAAAGAGCTCCTTCTGCCAGGACTGCCAAAAAAACCCCTCTCTCATTTGTTTCTGATTGAGATGTGGGATTTTAACTAACATTATACTGTGGAAGAGGTGTCTGCTTTCTTTAGATGTGTTGCTGATCCTTTGAAATGTGAAAAATACGAAAACTGCAGATTTGCGGTTTAGCCAAAGTGTTAGTTTTGCAGATTTTTTTATAGCAAAGTCCAAGTTCTCTTGTGAGAGAGACAGCTGAAAATCTGGTCAGTCCTGTTGGCTTTTTAAGGAAGGAAGTATTTAATTTTGTTGACTTAGAGTTGTATAACTCTCACATGTTCCATATATGGCTATTATCCTTTGTGAGTTACTTCGAGGTAAAAAATTAAGGAAAAAGGTAAAATATCAGCACCATGCAGAAATACCAGTGTAAGCTTCAGGGGCCTGACTGTGGAGGTGGAAGCGTATCGCTGCATTAGCGGAGTGCTGTATGTGGTCTAATTACAGAAACAGCTGGTATGATTCCTCTGGCACAGCACTGTGTAAATACAGCTATATTGTCTCTCCTGTCAAATGATTTTTTTTTCGTATCACAACATTGTCCGGTGCTGTTCAGATATATTGTCAGTGTCCTTTTCTCAAATTACAGAGCTTCCTTGGGTAGGAATGCAAGTTCAGCGTGAGGCTGCTGGCAGTATGTTGGTCAGAAAGATACAGCAGGTCTGAGATCTGGATTTGAAGAAAACAGTAGGAATGAGATGGAGAGAATTGTATATAAACCTCATGATGAAATGTCTTGCTAATACCACCTGAATACTCATATAAATACCCACTTAATAACTTGTTTTAGTAACCCTTCAGTTACTTCAATTATATTGTTAGCAATGGGAGGACTCTTTACCATCTGGATTTATTGATTTTATGGCATGCAGTGTTGAACTGGAAAAAATTTAGAGCACTGAGACAGTGAATCAAATGTGGAGTCCCCCGGGAAATCCACTAGTAAGTACATTACTGGACAGCAGAGAAAACAGCTAGAAGCCAAGCAGAATAAATAGAATCAGTCCCTGTGGAAATGATTAAAAATGGGCAGCAAAACGGAAAAGAAGGTCTACAAGGAATTTCTGCCAATACTGGACTGGGAAGTGAGCTACTGTACGGACCAGTGCTGTTTTCCGAAGAATTTTCCTGTCCATTCTGCATCTTTTTTTAGGGTGAGGTTTTCTTCCTAATGCAAAATGCGTAGCGATATGCCGGGGGGGGAGTGCTGCGAGGTAGCCCCGTCAATCAGTGAGGAGCACCTGGCCCCTGGGCAGAAATCCAGAGAAGCTTCTTGCCAAGGAAGTAGCTTATACAAACTGTGAACTGTGTCCACCTGTTAGGCATTGTATGCTCTTGATTTATGTCTTTCACTACAGACGTATTTGCTACAACTAGCTCTTTACATCAGTTTAATAGTAATTCCTGTAATTGGCACTGAATTTACTTGCAAACACATACGTGCGGATACATGGATTCTTTCCCTGTTTATCAGCCTTCAGCTCTATTTGAAAGGCTTTCTTTCCTTGTATGGCTCCAACCATGACTAGACATCATGCAATTAAACTCTGTATGCAGCACAGTGCTATATTCAGTAGTAATGTTGAGCTATGATGCTTTGGAATTAGCCAAGTAACTCACATTCTGCCCTCAGAAAACCAGCTAATGTGATCTTAAAATATTTTGAGGAAAAGAATTAAAAAACTTTGAAAATAGCTCTGAGAATGATACCAAACTCATTATTCTTTCACTGCCGTTAGTTGCAGAATCTCATTTCAGTATGATGAGAGCACTGTTTGCTGAGTGTGCCTAATGGGACATTAGAACTGTGTGTCTTGGGAGATTAAGACATTATGTGGGCTGGAAGATATTAAGACATTAAGGCATTATGCCATGTGCTGGACAGCTCAGGTGCATTTGGTCCTCAGGTGCATTTGGTCCTCAGGTGAAAGAGGCCCTCAGTAAGGTGCTGTTCAAATGTAATGTAGACTTGAACTTTTTTTATGATATACCAAGCAGGTAGACAGCAACGGGGCTCCACTAATACCATGTCATACCACCAACCAAAAGCACCCCTAAATATGTAAAGGGCAGAGCTCCTAGTCTCTTCCACCATTACCATGTTGACGACTATTCTTTCTTTGACAGGCGAACTGCATGGCCCCATTTTGACCTTTTTGCTTTTACTTTAGAAAACTGTAAAACAGACATTCTACACTCATGTGCAAATATATGTGTACCTGCCATGTTCACAGTGTTGTTCCTAGCAGTTCGATTACCTGGTTGGTAGCTACTAAGTTTGAAGGTTGCGTATTTTTTCTTCCCTTTTTTGGGATCATAAATGGTTATTTGTGAAGAAGATTGACATGTTGTCCTGCTTGTTCTGAAGTACTATAGAGTTTAACCGTGGGAATCATAACATTGTCCTATCTGTCCTGGTCATTCAAAAAATAAATGTGTTTCCTATTTTCTCGTCAAAGTATGGAGATGTTAGAAGAGTGGAGGAAAAAGAGTATGTGATCACTTTTTAATGAGATCTCTGGATGAAATCATTCTAATTCAGTCTCCCTAGTCATAGGTATTTGAGTGACATTCTGGTTAGAAACGAGCAATTTCTAGGCTCGGCTTCACATACCCTGTCATTGAGGATATGCCACTACTGCTTTAGGAAAGTAGCCATGATTCGTGAGAGTATTTCTTTCATTTTCAAGTGGATGTATAGCTTTTGAGTTTGGAGAGAAAATCTTCAAAACATGAATCCCTAGAATCAGAAGGCTAGTAGAGAACATATCAGCTTTAAATTCTGTAAAATCTCCTGCCTTTTAGGGTAATCTGATAGTTTGAGAAGCTGTGTTCCTGCTTCACAAACACTTGGATTTAGCACTGTAGAAAAAGCTAACCAGTGAACAAGGCTGCCAGGTTCTCACCATCGAAAACTACCTTCTGCAGCTACCACAGTCACCTTACCAGGGCATGTCGACTCAATCTCACATTGGCACAGAAAGCAAAAACCTGGGACATATTTAATAGTTGCCTTTGTATATTGTCCTAAACTTTCACATGTGTTACAATGTTTGAATAAGAAAGAGATTCTGATCCCATTTTCTGCTTTCTGTATCTTTAAATGAACCAACTTGCCGTCCACTGGCAGAAGCTGTAGGTTGTTCTACACATAAATTACAGGTATGTGTTAGAGGAGGGGTCACATAAGAGACCTGCATTTGGTCTCTGTTTCATTCCTTAATCTGGAGTAAAATACTTTGTAGACTGCTATCAGTGTGAGATTGTGGCATATAGAAAACACACCCAAGCCACTAAGGGTGGAAACAGATAATCTTATAGGCTGGGCATTGACATATAAAGATAAGCCACAATCAAAGTCATCCAAGCCATGTTATCAACAATTTTTGAGGTTTCAGACAAAACATGAGCCAGATCTAAACCAGCCCTGGCCAACAAATTCTCTGGCATAAACCGTTCTCCCTTTCTGCCTCACTCGGAGCTCTCTCCATGGCTGAACAGCCCTGCAGTGTGTGCTGCATTCCAGCAAGGCCTAGAAATGGTGGCATTGTGCTGGGGCAAGCGCACATTGCGTGGCAGTGGGTCCTTATCCTCTCAAGACCAGCTGTACTGTTCATTGTAGTTCACTTTGGGTAGCTGGATTGCTAGGAAAATGTTAGGACTTGCAACTGGCGTTAAGAGACAAAGCAGATTTGTGGGTATGCTAGCAAGATCCCCAGACTTCCACTTTCTCAGCTTCTGCATGCACGCAACAAAATTACAGGGGATTTCACTGCTGATGAAACCAGCGTGCATGTTATTTTCTTGTAACTGTGGATCTCTCTCTGCTCAGACCTCACAGCTCTCTGAGTGATTAACGCGGTGACCTGGCTTGTGGCCTCTTCGCAGAGCAATGGCAATGCACCCATGCTTTCCGAGCAGGTGAAAATCAGGTTACTCAAGGTCTTTCCCATCTGATTGACGATACTGAAAGGCATAATGCAACGAGGTAGTTTGTCTCCAAATGTCTGAGTTGTGTTTTGGCTTTGTTTGAATGAGCGGGTGCAGAAAGGAAGTAATGCTCCTATTTTTTTTAATCTCTTACTCCTTCTGTTTTTTATTATTTATAGTAAAATATTACTTAACCACATGGCTGTACTAAATGGATTTCTAAATTCCCAGTGGTGCATTTTAGTATGACAAGCATATGAAGCCATTGCAAGCATTTGAAATTTTCTGTAAAGATAACACATAAAACATCATAGATACAAAGCGTTCTGAGAGAGGTGGGGACAAGACACCACCAAAAGTTAAGTGTCTGTCTGTTATTATGAGAACAAGTATCTCTCTATCTGGGAACCATTAAAACTTTTAGAAACAGAAAGACCTATCATAATGTATGCTAAGAACAAGGCAGTGTTTTATCATGCAGGAGTTTATGCAATTTACTGTAAGAAAGCAGCCATATTACGCTGATACGGGATCACAATTTTTATTACACACATCTGCAATTGGAGGCAGAATCTGTTTTTTGTTGTATGTTTCTATAGTGCCTGGCATGGAGCACAGTGTAATTTGGGTTCATAGTTGCAACATTTTTATTTTTTCCAGGTCTTTCTTCTCTCTCCCAAGGAAGATCTCTAATAGACATTTGGTTCAGGTTTGGCATTCCCGTGCCATTTGTTTAGCAAATGTATCACAAGCAGCCAGTGATGGTAAATTTTGATGATTTACACGTGCTGCCTCCATGGCTGTGTATGCAAATCAGATATACACTCTTCTGAAAATCTTGTCTTTTTTTCATATGTGCTGACACAAGTGTCAATGAAAACAGCTTGGTTTAAAATTACTGGGTGCATACAAGTCACTGATCAATCCTGGAGTTAAAAGAAATGTTGATTAGATGAACCCACTGTAGACAAGGTCCAGTATATTGCAGGTTTAAGGGAATGTAGCGCTCTCTTTGGCCTCATTGATTGCAGTGTGGTTTCCACGTCACGTAACAGGGACAAGGTTGTGCTTCTGCTTATGTTCCCCGCTGTGATCAGTATCATAGGCACAGCCACTGCTGACAGTGCTGTCCTCATTTCCCTGTGTGCAGTACAGGAGGACATATTCATTGAGTAGCTCACTTTTCCCAGGAGACTCAAGACAGTTCAGGATCTTCAGATGATTTAGCTCATTCCCTTTCTTGCCACTTTCCCTTATAGTTTTTTTCTTCATCATCCATAATCACAGACCTTCTGGAAATGCCTTGCTTCGTAAAAAATGCAGACAACCCTCCCACCTGTCAAAGGGCATATAAGCACATTTAGAAGGGGCCTTCATGCTTCTCAGTTTTGACAGTTTTTGTGCTCATAATCTCCTGCCAGCTTTCCATGTCCCCTTCAGTGGAACCTGGGAATTCAGGTGACCACACAGAGCATATTGTTTCATAGCTAGTGGGTGGGAAACTAGCATCTCTAAGACAAATTTCGTTTCTATACACAGGCAGTAGGACTGGCAGCTGCGTACACCCCATGAAGAAGGAGGGAGACTTACTCTTCCACATGCTCACCTCAGTGTTTGTGCTTGACTACATGGGGACTTGAGCCATCCAGTTTTTAACAGCATGAATTAGTAGAGGGAGGGTCATCTGGGACATATGCCTCCCTTTAGCTCAGGAAGGGGGGCTAAAGTGCTATGATCAGTAGCATAAAAATGTTAGCAATGAAATCTGATTTTGCTCTGATTTTGTGTGTATAATAATGAACACATCCTGTCTTGTTGCATTCTCGTTTATACAGTATTGCAAGCAAAATCAAGCTACAGCTGAAAAATTCCAGGAAGACAGCATCGTTTAAAATATCTGAACCCATGGTGGGAAGTAGTGTTCTAGCTCAAACAGACTGTAAATATTTCAAATTAACTGCCAGATTATTCTTAAGCAGTAGTCATATAAATAGTTACAGAACGTCATTAGAAACATTTAAACCACAACCCGGCGCATCAGCATGACCAATATATTAGTCATATGTGCTTTAACTATGAAAAGTGGCTTTGCTTATGACATCAATGGAACATTGCTTTTGTTACCTCTTGAGTTTAGTTAGTACTTTACAGCTTGAATGACAATTCAATTGTGAAGTAGTGACAGAAAGTAGATGCTCTGCTTATAGGTCTTAAAAAAAAAACATGCATAAAAAGACTACTTTGTAGATTAATGGCATAAAAAGCTCTTTGAAAAGGAGAAGCCAGAGGGAAGAGAAAGATGATCTGAATGAAGTGAACTCTTTAAGTCTGTCAGAGGACCAGATCTGCTGCTGAATTAATAAATATTAAGTCCTGGAACTAAAACAAGCTGAACGGTAGCTGTGAATTTGGACATCTATGGATTGGGGGGAACTAGGATCACATCCAATGGAGGCAAACACAAACAAAATCTTCAGGTCCCCGTTTAGCTTAATGGGCTAACTCTGGTATGTATCTGTCTGCTCACCTCTGTGGCAAGGGTTTGATCACAGAGAAGCAGATATGATGCTCTTCTCCTGGGTGAGCTTCTGGTCATCTTCGGACCCAAGGCAGACAGCAGCACATGGCCATCTATTATGATCTGTATGACAATAGTTTCTTTCCACCTCTAGCACCCAAGATTTCATCATGTTATTATGTATAACTAAAAATCGTTATTTACGCTGTAGTGATCCTTTCTTCACCTCCCTTTTTTCTTTTGGGTCTTGTGATACTCCTGAGCAGTAACACTTGCGAACTCCAGCGGAGGCATTCGCTTTCCAGAGCTGGGCCTTTAGCGCCCTCAAGTGAAGAAAACTGCTTTAAACAAGTGGAAAAAGCATAAACCACCCTAAGAACACAGTTCCGAAGGAAAACAATGGTATAATCGGAACCAGTGCATCTCACTCAGCATGGGCCTCTAGCTCCCTTGGCTTTTTCAAGTTAGTAAGCCCATGCAGATGTGCTGCCAGCTACTAACAATACTTCACATGCAACGATACGTCAACTGCTATGATATCTAACTGTTAGGATAAATTCAAATAACATTTGTGACCACCTGAATAACAAGTTCGATTTTCAAAGAGCCAGTTAGTTGTAACCTTACACTGGCATCAGTAGGAGCTGAGAGCAAAGGTTAGGAAGTAAGTCAGAGGGAATGCTTTGCTCATGGGTGCTGCCTGTTTTTTTCTTTCCGTAGAATGCTCCCAAGTAGATGCGATTTTAGGCAGTCTTTCAAATTCTTTTATTTGTTTTCTGCAGGTTTGGGGGCTTGGTTTTCACTCCATGTATTGATTAAATAATGTGGTTTTTTCCTCTGTGGTGGCTGAAGAACTGGGATTTGTAAGTGAAGCATGGTTTTTATGATGATACGCTTGTGAGGGGAAAGAATAGATTTATTCTGTCTATAGATCATTTTCTATCTATCCCTTTCGGTCATTGCTTCCATCTGACAATTGATGTTTGAAATTCAAGCTGATCATGTTAGTTGGTTATGTAAATCACACGGAAATGTTTCTATTCCCTAGCTGGAGGAATAGATTGCACTCAGCAGAAGTGGTCTGAAAACCCATAAGGGCAGTTCAGGCACAAGTAGCAAATAAAAAGGGCATTAAGTGTTTTAGAAAATGTGAAAGCTTTTCCTTTCTGTACTGTACAATCCTGGCGGACCCTAGAGAATCAGGTCATGCTGTGGATTGTTGGTTTGTCACAATGTTGAATGGAATTTATTCTCATTTTATACCCTTTGGTTCATTGCACTTTCGCAGCATTACTTGCAAAAGTGCAGGCAGATCCCTCCCTGTACCACTGAATTGCCTCAGTTGAAGCATTCCAGTCAAGAAGCTGTGGGGAAACTCTCTATTAGCTGTGTCAGGCAATGCGTTCTCCAATAAAATGTGTACTACTCCCAGTGTGAATATTGAAAAGGAGTTCTGAGCCTTTTGTGCAAATAAAACTAAATGGTTTAATCTGTGTGGCCTCTGAATAGGAGCCACAAGACTGGCTGTGGCTTGCCATTTAGATGGCTGCCTCACAATGCCTCATCGTAGATTGTTTAAGGACATATTAAACCACTCAGTCTGCCTGGGTAACTGTGTAATCTGCAGCATACCCTCCAGCTGACTTTTGGATCAGTCCTGCTGACTTGCTGCAGCATGGACTGTTTGGAAAGAAGATATGAAGTGGCCCATAAAATGCAAACTAGAGACACCCATGGATTCCAGTTGGGCAAAGTCAAGCTATCTAAATATATGAGCAAGAGCTAGTTTCTTTAGCCGATTAGTGATGCTTCGAACAGGCAGGGATGAAGAAGAGAGATCTGAGCCTTTTGAAAGGCTAATATTGCATGCAGACACCATTTTTTATTCAGTAGCAGTCTAGCTGTGTGAGCTCATAGTCTTAAATTTCTGACGCTCCGACAAGGTCCCACCCAGAACTGACCCATCTTTCTGCAGCTACTTTCTTTCAGACTACTTTCTATCTTTCTAAAATGCAGTCTTTTT
>VZTL01037795.1:0-14484 GCA_013400535.1 Scopus umbretta | reverse complement strand
AAAAAAAAAAAAAAAGAGCCTTTCAGCTCCAGCTTTGCTTTTCTTCTCCACTCTCTTTCCTCGCATCTGGTCCCACAAAGGAGAGTAGTGTCACATGCCCGGGAGCGAAGCCCTTTCATCCTCCTTTCCTTAGGGTTTAGCCGTTATCATTTCTGAATTTCAGTCTGAGCGGAAGGAAACTGCGAGTGCTTCTTGTAACGTCTGCATTTGTCTTACCTCTACTCTTCGCTGAGCATAGCTTCCTCCTTCTAAGAGTTACACATTTCACCCTCTTCAGGGAGGATGGGTTGGTGTGGAGGGTAGGACCGGTGCCATAGAGGTGTTCAGTGTCTGTTCTGAGCTCTCATCATGGTTTGCTGGATGTCCCTCTTGGACAAGTCACTTGCTCCTTCACATCTTGCTCTACCGTCTGCAGACCAGACTCGGCGATCCTCATGTGGTGCCCTGTGCTCTGGGGGTGGCTGAGCTCCAGGCAGCTCAGCTGTGGTGTTTCCATCACAAATGTGGTGTGAGGTCAGGTCCTGCTGAAGCTATACATGGAAGAGTTGCATCAGTTGTAGACAACAGGCAAACAAAAAGCTTAACTGCCCTGAAACTAAACTGCTGCTGTTCACCTAATGGCAGCCTTCTGTTCCTGTTTAGCCTAAAGGACAGCCATCTCAGCCCTGCGGGATGCCTCTGCGTAAGGCACTGCATCGTTGACTGAGGTCAGCAGAATTACGTGTAAACCTCCACAGGCACAATCAGTTGGCTTGGCTTTAATACTCATGTTCCTGCCCACATAGCACCTTGATCATGGATGATGCAAGGGCTTTGATCTAGTGGGAAGCTGAACAGCCATTGTATGTCACTCACACTGCAATTATTCCCAAAGACACAGTACAGAACTGTTGTTAGTAATTAATTTCTATCTAATCTTAAGTTTTTCTATGGCATCAATATCGGGACATCTTCCACATAATTACTTTAACAATGATGATAATAAATATGAGGAAGATGATCACTCTACCCTGATCTCTTGATTAGCAAATTAGAAACTTTCCAAATTGTACACACAAGGGCACAAATTCTCACACCCATTAAATTGCTGGGAATGGAGAAGTGGCTCTGCAAAATAATCAGAGTTCACTGGTGTAACGAAGTACAAACCTTTATCATCAGAGCAGTGAGAAGGTCTGCTTGGTATTTTGATGCCAAGGCAGGTTTTTCAGGTTTTAATGATAGTTCCACAAGCTGTAATGTTCCTTGGCTGCCCAAATGGCACTCTTCCTACCTTTGAAAACATCAAAGACTGTTGCTGGTTTTTTGAATTTCAGTCCAGCCTTTAGAACAGGATGTCACAGAGCAGCAGATGAGAAGGCCAGCCACATTACCAGCAAAAGAAAGTAGCAGTGAGGTATCTTTCTATGCCACTAGCAGAATAACGTCTAATTGTCTTGGCCAAATTCAGAGAGGTGAAGTAGGTTGTAAGCATCTTGCAAGCAACCTGCAAGTTGCTGCAGTACTCTGTGATGAAGGTGTTAGCCGTGCAATCATATGGCATAGGATACCAAGACAGTATTGTCTTAGTCCCTGTTGCTGTAGACTCTCAAACATCAAACAGTGGGTGAGCCTACACAGAGATGGGGATGGATCAGGCTTTTCATGCAGATTCAATACTGGGTGAGTGGTGGTCTGAGGAAGCTGGTGGAAGAGCCCAAGGTCATTCCTTGTGTACAGGACCATGCACCTTGCCAAGAAGTACAAGTAGCAGTGGTTCCAGTGTCAGTGCTGTGCATGTGAGGGCCTCCTGAGCGCAGATGCACAACCCCTTTCCAGCAGTACCCGGATTGCTGACTGACTAGCAGCAGCAGTGGTATAAAATGTTAGGTCATCCCTTGTGTTTTTAATGACAGTACTACATCTTGGGCTCAGAGGTCAGTTCCACCAATCATGCTAAAGCCATTTAGTGCATCTAAAGAGCTGCATTCAATTTGTGCCAACTCCATCTGTTTAAAAATTCAAATGACAGCATCTTAACAACACTGGATGTGGACTGTCACTTTTTATTTCACCACTGCTGTCCCATCACCTAGAAACACACACAGCTGCAAAAGAAGAAATGGCTAACAGTACAGAGAACACCTCTCTGAGCCATATCCCATATTTGTAGTGTCATAGCAAATGCAACAACCTGGGCACAAAAATTAATTTGGTGCTGGAGCCAGGGATGCCTGCCTTCACGAGGTCAGCTCACTGCTGTAACCGGAGATAAGGCTGGCTTCAGATGTCTTTGTGCCTTCTGAATCTGAGCACCAAGGCAGATCCCAAAGGATATCCATTGTGGCTCAGGACTACCTGTGAGCTGTTTCAAGTGCCTGGAGCTATCTTGGCTCTTTGGCGACCATTTCAGAGATGAGATGTGGGAGAGCACATCACACCCCAGACGGTCCTTCAGCATGGCCTCCCTTTGCAAACCTTGGGCTCAATGCTCTGGTACTTGCCTGAATCATGGTAGATCGGGTTTCTGTAGTGTTAGTGAACAACAGAGTTTATTTTCTGTTTATTGCCCTTTCTTTGTCCTGTTCTCCTCTTAGGAGCTAGTCTGCTAATGCATTTGCTTGTGAAATCTGCCTGAAACTCTCAAAGAAGGTGAAGTGGGATGAGGGAAAAGAGATTCAAAATTGTAGGAGAAGAAACATTTCCTTGGTAGTTTCCTTTCATTCTATTATTTTTTTTGACTTTCACTATGATGAACAACAAAGGTACAAAAAGTCTCTATGCATCAAAAAAATGCCAGTACATAAAACAAGAACGCTGTTTCATAACTCAATTAAAACCAGGCATAATTCGAGCAACATCAGTATTCTTTCAGAAGGTAGTGCTGCATTACAGAAGTAAGCACTACTCACACATTTATAAACAACTGTCAAAATTATTTCCTGAGGCAAGGGAAAGTGACATCCAGCACAGTGTCTTGACTGAATTTATCCTAATTTTCAGAGCTGTGTACATTAAGAAAAAAATGCTTACAGGAAATACCATCTTGTGCTGTAATGCTTTGGTGGGAATTGGACTGGAGGAAGGAGTACTCACTTGGTCTTCACCTGTGCCAGGAACTGTGATTAACACCTTGTAGGCCACCTGCCAAATGTATCTTTCTTCATGCACATCTGTTTTCTTGTGTCCCCTTCAGCTCCCATTAAAGGCCCCAAGCCCCTTCTGCACTGGTCCTCTGTGGTTCTCCATCAGACCTGGCTGGGGTATGATTCTTGAGGTAGAGGTGGTCTTTACTTATGCCCCAATCAGCACCACACCCAAACCTGAGATTATTATTCTTGATAATAATCATAATCATTATCATCCCTTAAGTACCGTCCCTTGGTTTTATTTTACAGGATGGGACAAAAGAACTGAAGATCTCTGAACCCTTGGCACCATTACTGAGTCATGTTTCCACTCCAATTAGCATCTCTTCCAGAGAAGGCATTCATGGCATCTACTCCTAGTCCACACTTAATAGCTGCCTTTTGTTCACATAAAAATTAACCATGGTCAGCTGGATGTGGAAAGAAAAAGCTTAGTCTGTATTACTCATGTATTGCCGATGTCCTCAGTCAAGCCAACCAAATATTCGGGGTGTCCCTGGAATGTTTAAGAAGAATGAGACAAGAAAACTGCCCATATTATTTTTAGACTAGCAATTAAAAACCTCCAGAGAAACAGGCTGTTTACACAATGAGAGTGTGTGACACAGAAAGAGCCGTAGAAGAAAGCTAGCTGGACAAGCTGGGCAATATACGGGCACTGTGATAGCTGGGTATGGAAAGCGAAAAGCTGTGATGATGAACATGGTGTGAAAACAGCACTGGTGGAAATCAGGAGAGGAGTCAGTGCCAATAAATATTGGATTAATAACAAAAAAGGATCACTCTCATCAAGCTGAATGTATGCTCACCTCTTTTAACAGCAAGTTCAGAACCAAGTGTTCGTTATCGAGTTTTGTTCTGCCTGTTTGCTTTTAATTTCTGATTCTCTGTTCTGGATGGTTGCAGCCATCTGAACCTTTGGATGCATTAATATTTCAGCAAGATGGGCAACAGGAGGCTGTGAAATGTCAGTCATCTTTGAAAAGCAAAAAGGATTTGGAAGTAGATGATGGGCAGGTGGTTGTCTTAATTCAGCATTATAACAGCAGAGATAACACTGACTCCCTCCTCTGTCTCCTCCCCCTCCCACACACTCTCACACTGGAAGAAAAATAAAAGACATTTGCATTCATTGGCAAGCCGGTGATGTGCTCAAAAGGATCTTTATCCAGCCCGTAAAGAGGGTCATGATTCCCTCCCCTCCCCTTCCCCAAATTCTGGGTTGATGACTAGTTTCTCTTTGCTTCTCAGATGGATAAGGCTCTTTAAAACATAAGCATTGATGTAATAAATCAGGGAAAGGAAAAAAAAGTGCACCCTCATACTTATGTATCTCAAAGGGCCTGCTCAAGGCAAGCAAAAATGAATTCAAATGGCACACTGCTCAAAGCTGGCACTTTCAGAAAACTGGAGTCAGACTGTCCAAGTCCACACTTAGTGTCCTTTTAGGAACTATTCATTCATCAGAGTATTTCATATAATCTGACAGGAAATTATATTTACGATGCTTTTAGCTCCATTTGGGACTTTTTTTTAATACTACTTCTGGGATGTAAATTATTTAAAAATCATCAATTTAGTTCTTTACATGAAGAGATGAAAGCTTAACCAAAAAGCTTTCCTGTTCGTGGCAGTCTTAAATTCTGTGGGACATCTATGTATTTGTGCTTAATTGAACACCTAAAGAAAAAAAGAGCTTGGCCTCATAACTTTTTTAGTAGATGTAAATGTTAGATTTATTTAGCCCCATTGACTTTTGAAATACAACCACTAATAGCATCTGTTTAAATATTGTCCTCCAGAATGGATAAAACATTTTATCACTAGGCATTAAATGCACTAAGGGAGCATTTTATATACCTCTCTGTCCCTTGTATGGCTTTTCTGGCTCCAACTGTGTATTCCCAAGTGATGAGTAAAGACGGGCTCCCCCATGGAAAAGGCATTTGTGGTGCAGCTGCCCGGCTTTGGAGGGGAGGCAGCCCTATGACCCCCTTCCCTGCAGCAGGAGAGGAGCAGGCAGAGGGGGTTCCTCCACTGTCAGGGAAGCCTGGGTGGCCAGGGGACACCTGCAGCTCAGCACGGAGCCCAGGAGCCCTCCTGCTCCACCTGGACCATCCAGAGGCGGGGAGGTGCCCAGGGCTTGCTCCAACCCGGTGGGTGATACCTTGGTGCTTGCTGCTGGCAGAGCAGAGGCTCCACAGCATCGGGGGAGAGGGGGTCCCGACCCCCCTTTTTAGCCAGCTGGGCAGACCTAACCTTACGTGTCTGTGAATCGTGCTTTTGTGCTAGCCCTGTGAACATTTCTTCCCCATAGCCAACCTGGTCTGGATGCCAGCAGGGCTTGTCCTGTGGTGTGACCTTCTGGTCACAGAAACTGATACTCTTCTTCCTTAGGTGATATTTTTGGTTGTGTATGATTCTTTTGTCTTGGTAATTCTTTTAAAGAAATAACGGGAGCAGTGTTTAAGAAATACTTGAACTCATGGCAGATATACAGCAGATGTAAATAACCACAAAGACCAAAGACAAATGCAATTGTAAAGACTCCAAATAAAAGATGTCTGTATGGATACCATTTTCCTCTCTGAATAGTTCCTACCCCAGACTAATCCTCAGGAAGTGGGTATGAGATGGAGCCACAAAACTGACTGCTGCTTGAAAAATCGCACAAGAGAATTGCAGTGAATGGTTTTGACATTCTTTTATATCCAAAATACATCTGTCATGAATGAGAGTGTGAGAACTTGCTAAATATTCATGAATCTGGGTTTTCTTTTGTTCCAGTTATGCACGGGGAGCATGGGATGTTTCCCCCCTACCAATTATTGGCTGTCTGGTCCCCATCAGTGCAAATCTGAGGGCAGAAAGACACATTTCACATCAAGGTGCTGTGCCTGATGCTAACCTTAAAATCAATGCGTGAAAAGTTGGTGGTTGCAGGTTAGTGTCACTACAGATGCACTAGAGACACTGGGATTCCCCACTGTAATTAGCATTGATTCCCCTTCCATGTGGGGGCTTTGTTGTCTGTGAACTCATTAAATTGTGACCCGCGTGTAAGACTTGCATTTGTGCTCTGGAAAAGCCAGCGTATTTGCTATAGGTTATTATACTCCTGAGGCTGGAGTTGTTTAAATGCATGTGATGAGAGGACTGTTTAGAAATATTTCAAGTAAGAACTATAAAAGCAGGTTCCAAGGGTACTTTTTTATAGCCAGAATCTGTTCTCTTGCCTAGATGTGACATACTAAAAAGGCAGCAAACTAGCGTGTTCATAAAACTAGCATGGAATCTCAATGCCTGCGCTCATTGTTCCTGATGAATAGGGGGTGGCAACAGCACTGATGGAGCTTACTTGGAGGTTGATTTGGCTCAGTTACTGCTTTCTTTAGGAGGACTTGACTCTTTTTTTGTGCTGCATTGTCTTCCAAGTGATGCTGGAAAACCCAGATCCAGCACAAGGTGCAATACATCCAGTGGGGCTCTGCAGAACCCCATAAGGAGTCTCTGACTGAGTGCATCCAGTGAGTACTTCTTGGCACAGCTTCTCCTCAGACTAAGCTCCTATAACCAGGTATTTGGGAAGAAGCGCTGCTTGAATGTGGCTTGATGTAAGTAGATGTCTTTGTCCAAAAGGAGTGAGGAAAAAAAGGTAATTTTCATCCAAGAATGAAGGTAAATAAACTCAGTTCTAAGACAAGAATCAACACACAACAAATCAACAAATCTTTGGCTTCAGTGCATTTTTAGACTGATCTATGATACAAAAAAAATAGCAAGTAACAAGTAAGTCCTGAGTCACAAGTTATATCTGGCAAATGCTTTCATACGACTAACCTTCTGGGTTGGACCCCTGTACGGCTGTGAAACTTCTCTCTTGGTTGTTGATTACCTGCAAGGTTGACGTGACTTGAATTTAATTTGGTTTGACAGATTTGAAGTATTTAACAGGGCAGTGAGGACCAATGAGCTATTTGCTCTTCCTTGCCAGAATAAAATAATACTGGTGTACCCGCTAACAGGAGCTCATAATAAGTAACTCACATTGCAAGAGAAAAGAGCTGGAAAGAGCTGCACCATGTGCCGCTGGCTACCTTCACCTGTAAACAGCTCACCTAACAAAGCAAAAAGGCTGCAGTTTAGGACTAATCCTAAAAAATAGTGCATTGTTTGGAGACCTCTAAGCTTGATTTTCCAAGGCAGAATTCCCTAAGGCATGGGGATATGGAAAAATTCCTTAAGTCCGTGTATATACCTGAAACCCTCTGTTTAGCGATGACATGGATTTTAAAGGGTGTTGAGATCTTCTGTTGGCTTTCTGCAAAGAGGTAAACATCTCCCCTGTGTGCTGCCCAAAACTTAGAAGATCTTCTACACTGTAAGAGACCAGGGGAAATATGTTTATTTTTAGACCACACTCTGCCTGGAAAGATACCCTCAAGTGTATGCTGTAAATAAATACACAAACAGAAAACACACCTGAATAGGTCTAGAGATAGAATAGCACATATTGGCATTGTGACAAGAGATTTATGGTCTACCCTGAGTATTTTAAATGATGCAATGGACAGTGATAGCCCTGAGAGTAGCTATGGTAACACACAAAAAATTCCTTTGTAGAGAAAAACATTTCTGCATTTTTATTGCCATCAGACCACTAATTAAAAGAAGGGATCACAACAGAGAGGTCATGAGAATTTAACACGGTTTTCAGCTCTGGGTGAGGTTTGCTTCCACATTTGAAATGTGAAGAATTTGTGCAGTGCCTGTAGGACCAGTTCTGTGCAAAAGGTGGAAACGTTGCGATGGAAAGCATCTCCCCCTCTGCCTGTGGTGTGATGTGGGGCAGGTCATTTCACCTGTCTGCTCTCCATAAAAGCTGCCTTGTTTGTCTGCTGGTTATTGCCCTGGGACTCTGATCCTGACCAGGGACACCTAGAGTGGTAGCAGAAGTTTGCAGTTCATCATTTCTAGAGCAGGTTTGTGGGGCAGACATTGGGGTATGTGTAGTCAAAGCACCTAACAGATATTAGGTTAAAAGACCATGACTTATAACTACAGTTTGCCCCAGGAAGAGAGACATGGAGATGTGGACGCGATGTCACCACAAGGCACCTCCTGGAGCCCCTGAGGCAGCAGGCTGGTGCCAACACAGGTGAGAATCCCTGAGAAGCAGCTCACGGACACCCGATGTCCCACCGCGTTCCCTGCAGACAGCGTGGAGTCCCTGGAGCCGAGATTACTGCCTGATGTAGGGCAACAACATGTTGTTCCAAAACACAACAAAACAAAAGGTGAGCCTATGTATTCACGCTGCTTTGGCCACTTTGGGAGCCGTTAGTTTGGTCAGTACTTGGAAAGGAGGTTGACCTGAGATTCTGCGGAGGTGAGGTATGAGCACGTGTGTGGTGACCCCTGAGGCTGGGCCCATCTCGGTGGGCATCTCTCTGGAGCCACGTCTGTTTGTGAGATGAAAATGCTGAGCGTAGTAATGCAGGCATTAACTAAAACTCTAAATAGAACAGCACTGGATGGAACGAACATGCAAGTGTCCTTGTACTTTTCTTTAAGACAAAATTATTTCAGAATTCAGGGGATTTTGTTCCCTGTGTTTAAGGGGCACAGGGAATAGAAGAAGAATTAAAATGGGGAAAAAGCCAGAAAGCACAATAGAATCATCTTAGAGCAGCAAGATGGGGATTAGGCAGTTGAAAAGTCTCCCCCTGAAAATGAATATGATGTGAAAGTATAAGTCACTTACACAGAACAATTTGCAAACCCAAAATAAAAAGAAGCCCTTATTAAGACATTAATCTTGTTGTCCTTACATGTGTTAGGCTCCCAGGATATGACTGTCCTGTGTCTTCATTACCTTCCTGAATATCTTTACATATATTCTTAACTTTATCAACAGATGCAGTTCCACTGGGACCATAATTGCACTGTTCTGTGTTATTCTACCCTATTCTTCTTTATCCTTTTTCCCCTCTCCTCACTTTTAACCCTGGGTATTATGTTATTCTTGGACGTTTTCTTTTTTTCATCTTCAGAAGTCCTCCAATTTGTTTCAGTTGATGAATCAAGGACTCAAGCTTCCTTTTAAGCACTAATTGGGAATGTGCTTTGTCCTTAAAATGAAAAATGCACTGAACATCCTTGTGCTGCTGACTGGGCTGAGGATATTTACATGACTTATGGTTCTGTTCCTTTATGTAGCCACAGCACAAGTTTTGACCCTGTTGTCAGGGAGAGAAAGCAACAGCTATTACACAGCCCAGTGCAATTTTAAATTAACCAAGTGAAGTCCAGTTTTTGTTGCAATTATGGAGCCGGTTCGTTTGCTGATGTCAAAAAGCACCACTCCAATAACTGGCTGGGGTGCGTCTTTGTTGGTTCTTGCTAGCCATCTGTCCTGTCCATCATGCAGTTCTTGCAGTGGCTGGCCCTTTCCTGCAGGGTGCTCTCGCTCTGCCTCCAGCAAAGAAACAGCCTTTGCAGAGGCTAAAGTAACACAGTTTCCAAAAATTACTGATATACAAAAACTGGACCATTTTAGTCTTGAGCTCAAATACTTGATCGCTACTTGTTTTTTTGGCTGCTGAGGTTGCCTGCTCATCACTGCGTGGCAGTTACCAGTGCTATCTAAACACACAGTTGACTTTAAAATACAGATCCCATTTTCCCTGTGCCTCTGCTAAATATTCTACATTTTAAATTAATTCTGAGTTGCAAAGCCGGTGCGGATTTACCTGGCAGATGTAGGATAGCTCCCCTTAGTGCTGTTCAGAGAGATACAAGTTCTGTCTCACATGACAGGAAAAAAATTGCATAGAAAATATAACCCTGCAGTAACTGCACCAGCATTGCAAAAGGTATAAGAGAAGAAAGTGTTAATGTACCTGCGTATGAAAAGTAAGACTGTATCTGTGTCTGTGACCAGAGTCGCCTTCCACCTGAACGCCCGTTCTGGACTACACTGAACCATCAGCTGGCTTCACCTCCATCAGCAAGGCTGGGAAGCACATAGCACTGCAAGAGGGATGGGTACATCTCAGGGTATTTGATCTCACCATGGATATTTTCCTGCTGTACAGCAGGCATTTGTACCATGCCTGTTCTCAAACACTGACGTGGGTAAAGAGGACAGTATTCCTACAGCTCAATGGATGCAGCTGCAAAAGTAAATGTGAGGGAGATCTAGAACTAGTGTGCAGAACCAGGCTCATGTAAAATTAAAAACACTCAAAAGCCTTACAGAGACCAAAAATAGTAATATTTATTTGTCATAATAATATTGTAACTCCTAATGAGGCCCTACAGATATGGATTGTTGTAGCACAGGCTGAGTCATTGCTGCATTGCTGTGCAGACTGATCATGGAATCATAGAATTGTTAAGGTTGGAAAAGACCTCTGAGATCATCTAGTCCAACCATCAACCCAAACCACCATGCCTACTAAACCATGTCCTGAAGTGCCACATCTACACGTTTTCTGAACACCTCCAGGGATGGGGACTCCACCACCTCCCTGGGCAGCCTGTTCCAATGCCTGGATTCATCATCCGTGGCATTGACACAGAAATGTCATTGGCAGATGGTGGGTTTTGGTATAGACTAAGCACCTTTGATGGAATTATGCCATTATCGCAGTATCACACATTTTGGTGATACTCATTTCCACCGATACCTCAAACTCGTGAGCTTAAATTTAGGTTAGTAGTGCTGGAACGCAGTGGCAGCTGAGTAGAGCATAGATTTGCAACTATGCAGACCACGGTAGGAAAGTAAATAATTCAGCAGCATTTCTTTTCCTACAGCTTTTACATTCTAACAGCAATTAGCTTGGTTCTGCTGGGATTTCTCCGTTTACACGATGCCCGTGAACTTTGATCTAGATAAATTTCAATCTTCTTCGGCAACAATTTCTACTGAAGTGCAGTTTGTTGGGTGAGCAAAGCATGGGGTGCAAAATGCGGATCCACCCTAAGGCCGGGTGCCGCAAGTGCGGTTAAACGGCACACCAAAGAGGAATGCAGTTATAAATGAGACTTGGGGCAAGGCTATCCTGCACTTGTTACTCTCCGACATTGATCTGAGCACTTCTGTGAGCAATCTGAGCTTGAGCAAGGTGTAATTGCAGTGATCCAGTAACAGTACGGGGGAGTTATTACAGCTATCCACATGGAATACTTACACCACAGTATAAACTATTTCATGCAAACAAACTGGGTTTGGTTAATGCCTAGGTCTCTGTGCAGCACCAGGGAATGCCCTTGAATGCCAGTTTCTGTTGGAGAAACAGACCTAATATTTAGAATAAACATAAGGGTAATGCAACAAAGTTGCCTGTCTGAGGCCATGTATTTCAAACAGTTGACAAAATTCTCAAACAATCTGTAACCAGAGTGTTAATGGCTTGTATCTAAAGCTGAGTTTTCATTCCGGTGCAAAAATATCAATCAGCGATGTTGCAGATCAAAGCTGAAATATTTGGGATCAACTGCAAAAAATCTTTTTTTCTGTTTCCTAACCTAATCAGGACACTGAACCAAACATAATTCAGACTCCTTTGGCCAAACAGTTCTTTCAGCCCGAAACTCGACTTTGTCAAAACCAGCGTAGTGATCTCAAAACCTGACTCAAGAATAGCATCTCTTCACCCTGATTCAGTTCCAGCTACCCACTGCATCCGGGGATGTTTGACTGTACCACTACTGATAGCATTTTCACAGTCAAGATAAGAAGTGTTAAAATTTCTGGGAATTAAACAATTTCCAATAGCATTTTTCTCCTTTAATAGCATTGTAGCACTTTCTCTCTTTTCTTTATCTGCAGATTGCAGAAAGCATTTTGCCAAACCAATGGCTTGGCTGCACGGCCTGGATTCACCCCTCTATACTGGAAGCCACCCCAATACACTCCTCTTCCCTCTCCTCCCTGTCCCTTTACACCCAAGGGCGACCCTGGCAAAGAACCTTTTTGTCTTACTCTTACCTTTTGACTCACTCAGCTGAAATGGCTGTGATTTCCATGCAGAGCCTGCATCACCCTGGCTTGTCTCGAGCTCAGCCTCTGCTCCCCAAGTACCAGGGTGTCTGAGGAGGACAGGCAATCTCTGCCAGCGTGGACAAACCCCCTTTTACTCACCCAGGCTAGAAAATAAACTTTGCTGGTTTGGTAGCACAGAAGTTAGCATTGGAGGTTTTTTTCTTTTATTTTGTTTTGTTTGGGTTCTTTTGGTGAAATTTGAAGCTGAACATCTTCATCTAAACTGGAGCACTCAAAAACACTTGGATTAATTACACCTTGCTCACCAAGCTCTTCCTTTCAAATAGAAGATGATGAACAACTCCATTTCACTATGTGAGCTATGAGGGCTGCTTGGGTTCAGCATCAGTGTAGCTGGCAGGCGTGTGAAGAGCTCTTGACAGGCCTGGTACTGTCAGCTCTCCCCATGTGCTCTGAGAGAATATTATGCACTTTGGTGGTTTTCGTGGTTTTGGGGGGCTTTTTTCACTTTGGATTCAAACCAGAAATTTCACACAGTAAGGCAATTTATTGTCTCTACTCTTAGGTCAGTATTCATCAGGGGGCTAATTAAAATAGTGCAGTGCTTGTTAATAGTAATTCAAAATAACTTTTCAGTCCAGTTTTAGTTTATTTTGTGATGCACGCTGGGACATAACCAGCATGCTTCAAAGAACCAAGTGCATTGTGTGGACCAGACATAGCTCAGGTTCTCTGCACGTTTAACCATGACTTACCAGGGCAGCTGAAGGGCAGTTTTACTGATTCCTACTGGAAATGTTGATAAGTTAAGGAGAAATTAGCACCAGGTTTATATATGGTTTATGTCCCACTTAACTTGTGGGTGCTGAAGTGGAATTTCAGTTGAAATTCTGTTTTGGTTCTTTGTAACTCTGATGGACAGTGTCTCTACATTAGTCATTATACTACATAATAAAACCATGGCATGATTTACAAACTCTAATAAGTAAATGGACATACATCCATAGGTCTCATAAACTAGTGAAGCTCCAGTGATTTCACTCCTACAGTTAATGAGTTGCTGGAATGAATTACAAATTTGGTTGATTATATTCACCTATATATAGCTCTACTTAAACCTCTCCCCTCCAGAAAGTAAGCATGTGCTTACATTGCTTGTCCTCAAGAAAACTCTGACCTGTGTTTTAATTTAGAGTACATGATTAAATCTTTCTAATCTCAGTGGGGCCTTTTGTTGAAGAGAGGTATTGTCTTTAGGTATGCTTTAAGATATATTCTTAAATGTGCATGTCTATGTATGGTGATACTTTTGAAGTAACTGTGTAAGAAATTTTGAAGGGGGAAACAATTTTTTTTTTTTTAGGCCTACTGATATAGCTGGTAAATGCAAATAAATGGTTTTGGGGTGGTCCAGTCCCTCCTGACCCGGAGCAGGACCCTGGATGCACTCAATGGAGCTGCATTTTAAACACTGTGAAAAGGCTCTACTGAGGCTTCCCAGCTAATTGCATTTGTCTGCAGGGGCTAGAGCTCAGGCATCCTCTCCAAAGCTCCATTGCCGGGGCCTCTCCCAGCTCGTTGGTTGCCCAAGTGGGAGCACCTGGAGCCTGGGAGGGACCGCTGGGCCAGGTGAAGAGGGGCTGGATGTGGCTATGCCTAGCTCCTCTGTGGTGGGGTGGCTGGTGGGAGTGTGGGGTATCTTGAGTAGAAGGCTCTGAGCTCATCAGAGTGGTTGCAAAGCTGCAGCTCTGGGGCAGTGAGGCTTGTTTTGCATTATTTCTTAGTCTCCCAGGTGGTTATCCATTTTTCTTGAGGACAGAGCAGAGATAGAGGTGAGCTATGTCTTCCTGCTGATGCTTTGTGTGAAAATTCCCCATGGTCTCTCAGGGCGGGGGGGGGGGGGGGGCTGTGTCCTGTCTCCTGGCACCTCATGGAAAACTGTTATGATTTGTTGTAAAACTTCTGTTTTATATCCTTCCTGCTGGCTATTGTTCATGCACACATAATACCTCTGGCCTGGGGATGTGAGGAATTCCTCAGGAACCCCTCAAGATAATGGCATCCATCAAGTAGGAGTGTGAATTCCTCTTGATCCAATAATGCATCAACCTACGGGATATTTCTGAATGAGTACAGTTTTTCCTCTGGCATTTTCTTTTCCTAATACTAAGATGAAATAAGTTCAAGATTATAATTGTTTAATAAAATGAAGCCTGGTAACCAACATGGTGTGCATGTGGGTGGTATAACACGGTGTTTTGTGCAACCCGATTTTTGTTGGTTGCCAGCTTATGAGTCAGAGAGGCAAAATGTGATGTGGAAGGAGGTGCAGGCTGGGCTTGG